>JASDQU011027731.1:31815-47162 GCA_032191745.1 Picea mariana | reverse complement strand
TTGGAGATCTCATCCACCCTAATCTCACTTTAATCCCTTCTCATATGAAATGAGACGCAAACAAGGTTGCGGATCACTTGGCAAATACTGGAATTGATACTAAGTCAGAACTCATATATTGGCAAGCCCATCTCTCTGATGATACAGACCTCTCAAGGCATTGCAGAGACCTTGCAAATAGAGATTCCTCAGCCCTGGATGGGGTGACATGTGGCAATGCCTAGCCACCTGGCTCTGCATTGAGCCACATCATAAATGTTGATGGCCGCCACCCATCCTCTCCACATTTACGATGGTAGCCGGCCATTACAGCCGCTATACGGAGGAGGGACTCCTCCCTCACACGAAAACTCTCTCTCATACCGCACTCAACATGACAGGGTCTATGGATAGCCAGGCGAATCCGGTTTTTGGCAATTTGTATTTTCGAGCGCCTGGACAGAGCTGGTTTGCTCTCATTTTGGGCCTCCCCATCGGTTGGGAGCTCTGGTGCAGCTCTGGTTCCTTGTCGTCTTGGCTCATTTTCAGTTCACTGCATCCTTTCTGCATTGTTATATACCGCTCGATAACCATGACCAGGAAGCGAGGTAGGCGTCGTCGTGGCTCGGCCTGGTACACCCACAAAGAGCAGAGGCAAAGGAGGGAGAAACTGGAGCAGGCTCTGTCGATGGCGACCTCCATTCTCTGGAAGAGGGCTCGTGCTAACCAATTGGCTTTGCATGCCATTATTGTTGAGACTGGGACAGAGCATAGCAGTCAAACCATGGCAATTGAGCTTGGAAGCAGGCTGGAGGGTGGCATCGCGAATGAGTTTCCTACCTGCTATGTTGAAGAAACGTCATTCGTGGAGGAATTCGTGACCACCCCGGAACCCCAAGCCATGGCGCCGGACTCCCAGGTTGGTAGCGGTCCTAAAGACGAGACGACAGAAGATTTCCCTGTGTGCATTGTTGAGGAGATTCTGTGGATGGGTGACTACAGCCCCACCAACCATGCTGTGCAGGCAATGATTGAGGACAAAGCTCGGGACAAGGCTTGCATCGAAGGGAGCATGGACGAGACCAGACCAGGGATGAAGGAGGAAGCAGCCAGTGCAGAATTGTCTGAGATCGAAGCCAGAGCTGGGATGAACGTGGAAGTGGGGAACGTAATCTTCGATGACAAAGGTAATGACTTGCATGGTCCTTTCCTCCATGCAGAGCATCTAGCTCTGGTGTTCGAACTCCGAGGCCACATGGCAGACCAGGAGCACAGAGCCCTTCTCATGGGACAGCGTCTGGACTTTCTCCTTGATGCGTACTCCAACGCTCCAACAAAGAGGAAATGTCCATTCTGTGCACAACCATTCGCCATCCCAGCCAGGTCCACGTGGCAGACAGGCAAGGGCGACAGGTCACCGAGTATCTAGGTTCTCCTATGCTAGTTTGTTTTATGTTTAATCATGCTATTTCTATATGTACACTTGACCTATGGCCATCTGTCCTGGTCTCCTTCGGGCAGGACAGAGGGAAAAATAGTTTTCCAAATTATGCCGGTTTCCGATAAAACGACAACATTTTTGGTGGCTCAGAACTATATCTCTGTGTATTTTGTCAATGTTTCTCTGATAACTTAATATAGCAGGTTCTAATTTTTTTACTTAAATATATATATATATATATATATATATTATTAATTAATATATTATTAAAGTATTAATATTACATTAATAAAGCTTTAATAGTGCATTAATAAAATAATAATAATAAATACACTATTACATCATTACATAAATACATTAAAGTATTGATGATGATGATGATTAACATCCACTAAGACCTAATTGGTCTATCCTTAAGAGGGAGGGTAAGTGATTACTTGTGATTCTTTAGAATTTTGTTTTTGTGCTCGAAAAGCATTAAGAGAAGCTTTCCAAGATCACCATACTTTTGTTGAGTTAAGAGGTTAGGAAGGTTATTAATTATTATTAATATATTAAAGTATTAATAATAATACCCATAGATGACCATTAATGTAATAATGTGTTAATGTGTTAATGGATKACCATGTTGACCATGATCATGATTGACTGTGATTGACTATGGTTGACCATGAGCATGACCATAGTTAACCCCAATTAACCATGACCATGACCATGACTATGTTTGATCATGAATATGGTTGGCTATGACCATGACTATGGTTAACCAAAAATCACCATGCCCGTCACTATGGTTAACAATGGATAAAGTATTAATGTACTAAACTATTAAAGTATTAATCTATTAATTAATTGAAAGTTAATTAATGTATTAATTAATTAATACATTAATAAATTATTACTATATTAATAAAGTATTAATACATTAACAATGCATTATTACATTAATCTTTTAAAGTATTAGTTAAGCTATTAATACATTACCAAAGTATTAAAGTATTATTAATTAATACATTAATAAAGTATTAATAGTACATTAATGCATTAAAGTAATTAAGTATTAATAGTACATTAATAAAGTAATAATACATTAATAATAATACCCACGGATGACCATTAATGCATTAATGGATGACCACATTGACCATGACCATGGTTGACTTTGATTGACTATGGTTGACCAAGAGTATGATTGGCCATGTTTGATTACGGTTGACCGTGAGCATGACCATGGTTGACTATGGTTGAGCATGAGCATGACCATAGTTAACCCCAATTAACAATGACCATGGCCATGACTATGGTTGATCATGAAAATAGTTGATCATTCATGGTTGAGCATGGCCATCACTATGCTTGAACATGGATGATCATGGTTGATCATCATAGACCATGGTTATCCATGACGAACAACATGGTTGTATGCAGTGCCATGGTTAAGTATGGTTGACCATGAAAATGACCATGACCATGTTGAATATGGTAGACCTTGGTTAACTTTGGTTTAGTATGGTTGACTATGGTTGACCATGACCATGACCATGGTTGACTATAGTTGACGTACACCATGGTTAACTATGGTTGATCAAAGTTGTCCATGGTTGACTATGACAATGACCACGAACATGGTTGATTGTGGTTGAAATTTGTTGACCATGACCAAGGTTGACTATAATGTAGACAAATTATATGGACAAAAGCTGTATATGATTTTATGAAAAATCCAAGGTTTCGAGTGGAAACTCCACCCATCATCAGGGACAAATGAAACTCATATGGTGGAAAAGAGTGTTGAGGTAGGTATTTAAAGGAGAAAATTGGTTAGTGGTCATTGAAAGGAGGAATGAAAAATATGGTCATTGAGATAATTAGAATAATAATAATAAAGTAATAAAATTAGTTGAGTAGATTAAGGACGAATAGAATATTGATTATTAAATTAGGAATCGAAATTGATTATTCAGATTAAAGGAATTTAGGACTCAAAATAAAAATTAAAAATTAAAAATAGTAGTAGCTATAAATAGAAAGATAATTAACATAGGTAAGATGAGATAATTATTAAAGGTAATCAATGACGTGACTAGTTAAAGGGAAATAAAAGAAGGGAGCGGACATTGGAGAGGTACATTTAGATGGTCGTTGAGATAAAAGAGATTTAAATTAAAAAAGGAATAAAATTAGTTGAGGAGATTTGGGAAGAAATAAATTAGTCAATGAGATTGGGTAGTAGAGGGGAGTTAATGAAGAATTAAGATTAAAGGAAATTAGGAAATAAAACTGTAGAAAAAGTTGTAGCTATAAAAGGAGAGATAATAATTATAGGGGGAATTTAATAAAAAGAATAAATGGCGTGACTAGGATAAAGGGAAAAAAGATGGGAGGAGACATTAGGGAGGTCCATTTAGAATGTTAGGGAAAGAATAAATATGGGGGCAAGGATTAGGACAAACATGTGACTAACGTCTAACTAGAAGAAGAATGATGATCAAGGTGACGAATGGTGGGCTTCCAGGATTGGCTAAGTTTGTAGCAATCTTCGCGATTGAAATTATTAGGATGTTTTTCAATTTTGAGAGCTTATCAAATGAGATGAGAGGAGTAATGATGGGCATAGGCTAAAATTTTATTTTGGTCAAACCAAATCAGATGTTTGGATTTGGAGGAGTGTTCGACAATAACTTATCTGGAAATATCGTTGAGGGTAGTGTCATCTATATGCTCTTTAAGACAAGCTTTGAAGTATCTTCCAATTTGACCTATGTAATATTTTTCACGAGAGCAGGGAATTGTGTAAACTCCTCGACCAAGCATCAAGACAGATTTATCTTTTACAGTTCTAAAATGTTTTTTGAGTGTTTTTTAAGGTTCAAATATGGTTTTAATATTATTCTTAACCAGAATTTTTGAGATATGATCAACGGTGCCCTAGATATAGGGTATAGAAATGAGAGATCGAGACTGGGAGGAGGATGAGGTGATTTTTTTATTTAGATTTAGGATTGTTGATTGAGTGGAAGGAATGATTGATTTGAGAGAGAGATAAGTCATTGGAAAAAATGACCTTGGTAAGGTGGGATTTTTCCTCCATGAGGAATTGAGGGTGGATATGCAAATGGCTTGAGTAATCGAGGTTTTGAGGACACCAGATTTTTTAGCTAGATGGTGGTGGGAACTAGTATGAAGGTATCAATCGATATGAGTATTATTTATTTAAACTTGGTGATCTAGGAGGATCCATGAATTCTCACAGAGGTCCACTAATGCATAGAGCTCAGCGATAGCTTTCTAATGGTGCAAATTTCACCTCAAATGGAGTTTGTATGCAAATGTTATGAACGGTCAAAGTTTGATTCAAAGGTCAAAGGAAAAAAGAGGTGACACGTGTCACCACAATAACGGTGAAACATGGAACATAGTTATTGGAAGATGACTAGGAAAATTACAACACAAGTGGATCAATTGGTGGTTTACAAGTGGCAAACAAGTAGTCCAATTGTTGAATGACATGTTGCATGGATGAGCCAATGAGAGGCGACCACATGGAAGCCTCCCATTGGCCTATATTGGATAGAGCTATGTAAAATTTATGGAGTCGACGGGGGTCAAACCTGCAACCTACATGAACTCCATAAACCTTAACATAGCCCCCACTACCAATGCATCACTGCAAAGGTCTTAACATACAGATGGTTTTATATTTATTTAAGTTGAAATATGGTATAGTTTGGGTGGGAATATGGATGAGGGATTAGACCTCGACCCATATTCCTTGGATATGTAATATGTTATGTTATTGTAACATCCCGCTTTTGCATGCACTGAGCGAACTTATTCTTTGAGGACACTTGCTTGCAAGTGATCCATATTATTACACTATTGGGAATTTGATTATGATTATGAGACATTATGGATATGATGACAGGTTATTTTGTTGTATTGTTATAGACAGGTGCTATTG
The DNA here is from genome assembly GCA_032191745.1 of Picea mariana. NCBI lineage: Eukaryota > Viridiplantae > Streptophyta > Pinopsida > Pinales > Pinaceae > Picea > Picea mariana. Next base: position 41,781 of record JASDQU011027731.1, on the reverse strand, counting down.
ACTCGGTTCTCCTGAGTGTGTAGGATTTTGGACCTCGAGGGCACAGAGGCATCGATGAAATCCTTGGACTCTGGATCGAGTCAAGGAGTGGACTATTGGGGTTTGATTGTTGTATACATGACATATGTGCATCTGATTAGATGTTATGATTATGGATTTTGTTTTTGATATGATTCATTGATGATGTAGGCTGACGATAGCTTGCTAACCAGACTCACATGTGGAGTAGAGGGGTCATGCATGACTACTAGAGACGTTGAGGGAGAGGTGTGGACAACAGCCCTGCCACATCCTACTAGCACTCCAGCCGTGTCTCGAACTATAGGTTAACAACTACCTAGTTCGACAAGACCCACGATGTCTTGAGGGAAGACTACGACAGTTGCTCACGATGATTCTAAGGGGTGCGCAATAAGGCATGAGACTTATCACTTAGAGGCCCTTAGTCTCCCACAAGATCACCTAATGGAGTATTGACTCCAAGGATTTTTGATGTCTACCAAGTCAGTCAAGAGGCGAGTGGCACCCTTGGAGCATGTAGTGCGTCGTGAAGGGAGCGTCGTGCGAGAAAAATGGAAAGACGCAAGTGGCACCCTTGGAGCACGTAGTGCGTCCTGAAGGGCATGTCACATAAGGGAAACAAAATGAGGCGAGTGGCACCCTTGGAGAACCTAGTGAATCCTGAAGGGCACGTCGTGTTGTTAACTAATAAGTGAATAAACCTATATGGCCTTAGAACGAATATTGTGATAAGAAAGATTCAAAAATGAATTCCCTAATAAAATGTTGTCGAGTCTAGGAAAATAAAATCTAAGTCTAAGTGATACTTGTGGTAAAAAAATAATAATAAAAAATAAATGAATAAATAATACTAATAATGATCATTAAAAATGTGACGAGAAGGGGGTAAGCAATTCAGTTAATTTATATAAAAAAAAATCAAATTACTTTGGGGGATTAAACTATAAAAAGGGGGGAATAATTGTTTGTTGCATGTGCTAATTAAAATTTTTAACTAAAATGAAAAAGGGGGAAAAGGGTAAAGTCTACACTTTCTAATTTGAGTTTTAGATAAAAAAGGAAAGAGGAAAATTTAAAAGAATTAGGAAACTAAGGGAAAAAGGGAGAAACATAAAGAGAAAGGGAAACATAAGGAAAAGGTAGAATGACTAACTTAGCAAAGAATCTTGCCTTTAAGAACTTTCTAAATTGAACTCAACTAGTAAATTAGTAAGGGGGTAACTCATTAAAATGTGTAAGGGAATATGGGGACACCTAGGAGCGATTCTAGGAATGTTTTTAGGTGGGTGAGACAAATAGGAGTAATTAAATAATTAATAAAATTAATTTCTGGTGCAACGAAGGGGATGGGTGACACATGTACGGGGAGGATTTTTCTTAATTAAATTATTGAACAATAAATTAAATGGAAAATTGAGAAAGAAATGCCTTAGAAACTCTATATAAAGGAGGGAGGAGGAGGAGGAGAATGGATCTCTTATCTTAGACTTGACTGACTTATCTTGTGGGAGTTGGGATACCCATCTCGGTGAGGAGTGGTAGCTTGGCCTTGCGAGGTGAGATGTGAGTTATTTGTTCTTTGGTTTAGTGTGTGTGGCCCCTTTGCAGCTAGGGGGGGTAAGGGGGAAGAAGAGTACCTGTATAATTGGCTGGGAGGTACCGGTGAAGTCACATTAGTTGGAAAGCGGGAGCGGGATGGAGTGCGCAGGACAATGACTCAGAGCGGTTGAATTGGGATACGATACGCTTTCTTTTATTCTGCATGGTAGATTATTATTTACCTTACACTTTCATTTCTGTACTTTTGACTGTGTAAATAAGGTGTTAACTTAGCATTTTAATTGAGAACGTAAAATTGCCCATAGCCTTAAACTCGTTGCTTGACTTGATTCCCTTGGCATTCAATCCCTGAACGTTGTGGTTGTCCTTTTGGTTTTATTGATTTGTTGTAAAGAGTTGTGGTTTTTACTTCGTCATCATTCCTAGTTCATCAGTCCACGGCTGAGCAGTCGTCTAGGACCCGAATCGATGGTCGTCACTTTGGTGCATAGCGACCTATAGATTCTAATACCCTACTTTTATGTGCATGGATGATGAGTGAAGGATGTTTGCCCAGCTGTCTACCCCTATTGATTGTTCCTGGTTGATGGTTTTCCTTGCACCTTTTGTGAATGAGTACTTTTGCGATTGTTTATCCTTTCCTTCCTCACTCTGCTTATTACCTTATGCGTTTGATGAAATGATCTCTGCATTTGATGAAATGATCGCTACATTTTTAATGCTTTTCCCGACAAATTTACTGTGGTTTTTATACATCTTGTCTGCCTTTTTCTCTATGAATTTTACCTTACGTTTTTTTTACATCTCTAGCCTGTGATTTTACCTCTGCACATTAATATTTTGATGAATTTAGCTTGCATAATTTCCCACTCGAATGACAGTTTATAAATTATTTTGGACTACATTTTTTTGGGGGTGTATTGGCTGGAGATATTACTTGGGATACTCTACAATCTTCACCCTTTTTTTTTTACTGCAATCATTACCCTGTTGAGTGCAATGTCAAGGCATTTTTTTTTACTATTTGGACTGCGATTTTTATTAACAAACTTAGCATTATAACTGTGAATTTCATTACCCTGTTGAGTGCATTGGAACTCGACAAATTGAATGGGACAGCGTAATTATAATACATTTTTTCATATAAAATTACAGATATATTAATGTGGATATGTTGAACAACGTATTTATATATATGAATGTGAAATACATTGAAGAACATCAAGCTACTCATTGTTGATAAATATATATATTGTCTGTCTACGTTAATATTTCTATGTAGATTTTATATGCCTGTGTTATTACGATTTTTACATGCCTGCATTATTGCAATTTTTACATGCCTACGTTTTTCGATTTTATATGGTTACATGTTATGGCAGCGATTTTACATGGCTCAGTGTTATGCTTGTGTTCTATGGCTGCGATTTTACATGGCTGAGTGTTATGTCCATGTGTTATGGTTGTGATTTTACATGGTTGAGTGTTATGCCTGCGTGTTATGGCTACGATTTTACATGCCTAAGTGTTATGCCTACGATTTTACATGGTTGACTGTTATGCCTACATGTTATGGCTGCGGTTTTACATGGATGAGTGTTATGCCTGCATGTTAAGGCTGCAATTTTACATGTCTGCGTGTTAAGGCTACGTGTTATGCCCAGTCCCTAAATTGGCTATCGTCGTAATGTAAGCAAGTTATATTGCTATCAATTTTGTGTTGTGATTTTATGAGGATCTCACCATAATGTATTCACCATCTAATGCTATTATGAAAATGATTCTAGACATTATTATTGGCATTCTATCATGACAATGATTCACAGTCTTATGATTTTATGGTATCTCAGGCTATCGATGAAGATCTTAAATGTTATGACAGTTTAATTATGTTGTAAGTAAATGTCAGTATTCAACACTTTTATTGCTTATTGACAGCCTTGATTGTATTGAATGTTACGATATCTATATCGACAACATTTTTTTTATTATGAGTAATTGTGTAATAACAAGGCAACACGATAGTTTTATTGATAGCTTTTGTATTTGACTGTTAAGAAAGTTATGTTCAGTATTTTATCGACAACAATAGCTTAAACTGATGGCCAATGATTTATTTGTTTCTAGAGAAGAACAACTTCACATAAAACATCTCTTCAGGAAATTTTAATTCAACCCCCTTTTTACACTTAAATGACTTAACTAATTTACCTATTTAAGTAAATTGTGATCCGGGAAGAAAATAGAAGTAGATTGTTATAAGAAATAATAACTATTAATGTTAAAAGATGAAATTTTTTTAGGGTTTATTGATTTGTATTAAACATAATAGGATTATCTTTTGTTGGGCAGAGGTGAAATGGTGGGTTAATAGGGTTCTTAGACATAAATGTTGTAGGTGTAATGGTTGATTATCTTGCGCAAGCTTAATGGATGAGAGTTTAGGAGATGTATCAACTAAAATCCTTAATAACATTTAGTTATTTGGCAGTTATGTGCCTTGCGCCTTAGGTCAAGCTGGAAGGGGTGATTGGTCTTGTCGATACACCACATGTTTCCTTGTAGGAAACAAGAATCCTCCGGTCCTTCGTGCAATTTAATTTGAGTGTTATCATGTGTCTTTTCAATATGTTTATTGGGGTGTGGGTGTAGTCCTCATGTCAGTAACTCGGCTCCTAGCGAGTTGGATTCATCTAGAGTCCTTGGTCCAAATAGGTTTGGTAGCGCCAAGGTTATCGCCACACCTATCACTTGGGGATGTCATGAGTCCTAATGAGGGGATCATGGCATGCCCTATGGGATAAAGGAGAATGATAACTTGGTCAGATTATGTGCCTTCCGTGTGAGTGTTGTTGATCGTTGTAAGTTTTCTATTGGCGCATGGGTTGAACGCCTTCATATGTTTGGTAGCATGCCATCGACGTTCTAGTTAACTGGCTATCGAGGCCATTTTGTCGGGATGGGGATTTTGTCCCTTAGCTTGTAGGCGTGGTCATGTTTGTGTCGGGTGGGTAGTCATTTCTCCTTTTTGTTTTATGCATTGTTTCTCGCAATCACTCTTGTGCCAGTGCGTGGAGTCATAGTTGTCTGTTGCCTGTTCTGCGAGTGTGGTGATCATTGTTAGATGTGTTGTTTAGTTGTAATCATTGTTATCATCCTGTATTAAAAATATATATATATATATGCACTTTCTTATTCACTTGTTGTCGTAATGAAGGGGTTGTTACATATGGTATCAGAGAGGGTTCAACCCGTGACTTGGGATCACTACGGATTTCCTTGATATGATATTTGATTATAATGTTGCTAATTGAGTTTACTTGTATTCGTGTAGGTAATCATGGTTAGAGGACTTCATGGAGGCAGACAATGGGGTGCTAGGGGAGGAGGCACAACGCCTCCAGTAGCATCCACACCTGAGGGGTCTAACCCCCAAGGAGACAAACAAGTTTTCGGGAAGGAGAAGATAACGATGGGTGATATGGTTGGGATGATGAGGCCCTTTCAATGCATGTCTGAGGCACTAATCAACCGTTTCGATAGAGAGGAGGCCAGGGCGTCGTCACCCCCTAAGGGTCCACTGCGCACTCCAGTTGGTACTGGTAGCATTCCTCGTGAACTCGAGAAGGTCAAATTTCCCAAGTTCTTTGGTGCCCCAGACGGCGCAGCCGCCATGGCCCAATTGGAGAATATGGCGATGTGATTTTCACTTCGCGACTATACCTCCAACATGAAGGTCAGCATCGTGGTATTTCAACTAAAGTGGAGTGCTCTTCTATGGTGGAAGAAGCTCCTACCGCAACTGAACATGGCCATCGAAGACACGTCATGGGAACTGTTCAAGGAACGGTTCCGAGAGGTACCTTTCAGAGGAATTCATTAAGCATCAACTCAACGAGTTTAACGCCTTATGACAGGGAAGTCATACGGTGCCCGAGTACGAGGCCCATTTTATGGAGTTTCTTTGGTATGCTCAGCACCTTAATAATGAGAAACTTAAGGTCAATAGATTCTTGTTTGGCCTTAACATCAACATACGTGCAAAGTTTAGGATTCTGATGCCTAAGACCTTACATGATTTTGTCCAAAAGGCCCTCATAGGAGAGGAGGACCTTATCAGCGAGGGTCAGAGCAGGACTCCAGCAAGGTCGGCAGGGTAGGTGTCATCCAGTGTGCTGCAGCATCAGACACCAGCCAGACATATGACAGAATATCGTGGCTTCCAGAGAGGATTTGATTTCACGACACCTCGGTGACCAACGCCTCAGTAGTGGACACCTTATCGGGGACCACAACGTCAACCACAGCAGCAACAGTCTAGGCTTATTCAGTAGAACATACCAGGATTCTAGGTAGGTGGGTCGTCATCTTATTTAGTAGAACATACCAGGATTCTAGGTCGGTGAGCCGTCAGCTTCTACTTCGGGTACTAAGAGTACTGGACCGAAGAAGGGGTGTTGGACATGTGGGGAGCCACACTACCAGTGTGACTACCCAATGGAGAGGACTAGAGCATCTGGATCATCTGGACCCACTACTGTGGGAGATTTTGGCAAAGCCCATCAGATTCATGTAGTGGTGAATAACCGCCAGGTAGAGCACCAGTCGACTGTGCTCGAGACATCATGTACTGTTGTTGACCAGACCCTTAGTATATTGATAGATCTCAGTGCTACCAAGAGTTTCATTTTTGGTACAATGCTAAAAAGGATTAAGGTAAAGGTAGTCGAACAGGATGAGTTTAGCTTTGTAGAGATGGCTTCAGGAGCCAAACAGAAGGTTGAAGGAAAGGTTACGGGCTGTACCCTTAACCTGAGAGAGTTTGTCACTAGGGAAAACCTGTATGTCATGATCTTAGAATCTTATGACATCGTGATTGGTATGGACTGGTTGGAATCACATGAGGCGATACTCAACTGTAAGATGAAACGGTTGAGCTTGGTCGATGATGAGGGACAAAGACGCGTGATTGTAGGAAGGAACCAGGGAGTTTCCCTGAGGTCATATCTTCCTTGCAGATACAGAAGAGCTTCCGCAAGGGATGTAAGATTTATGCGATTCTTGCGTTAAATGAAAAAGGAGTAGTGGAAGGTCTAGAACACCTTTCAGTGGTGAGAGAGTTTGCAGAAGTTTTTCTGGAGGAGTTACCTGGGATGTCACTGGAGAGGGAATTGGAGTTTACCATAGACCTAAAACCACGGACTAAACCAATAGTGATAATGCCTTATCGTATGTCAACCCCAGAGTTACAAGAGTTGAGAATGCAATTGAAGGAGTTGCTGGACCGGGACTTATACGTCCGAGTGTGTCACCGTGGGCCATGCCTGTTATCTTCATATGAAAGAAGGATGGGTCATGGAGACTCTGCATTTTCTACTATCAATTGAACAAAGAAACGATCAAGAAAAAATATCCGTTACCGAGGATTGATGATATGTTCGATCATATGAAGGGTGTGGCGGTGTTTTCAAAGATCGATTTGTGATCACGGTATCACCAGCTACGGATCAAGGAGGATGACGTCCCTAAGACCGCCTTTAAGACGAGGTTTGGACATTACAAGTTTATTGTTTTATCATTTGGACTGACAAACACCCAAAGGATATTTATGAGTTTGATGAATGGGGTGTTCTGTGAGTACTTGGACAAGTTCGTCCAAGTATTCATTGACGATATTTTGATTTACTCTCAGACGATGGAGGAGCATGACGAGCACTTGCGCTTGGTACTACAATGTCTGCGAGAGAACAAATTGTTTGGGAAGTTGTCCAAATGCTCGTTTGGGAAGTTGTCCAGGGACTTTACAGCGCTACGATGACTGGTACAAAGAGGTCGAGGATTTTATTAGACAAAACACCATGATGGTACCAATATTTGAAGAATTTACATTTGACAACGATGGATTATTGAGGTTTAAAAATTGGATTTACATACCATCGAATGACAAGTTGAGGATTTTGATCCTAAATGAGGCTCACAGAGAAGTGTACATGGCCCACCTAGGAGTCACGAAGATGAGGGCGGACCTTAAACCCTTATTCTTCTGGAAAGGAATGAAGGCAAACATAGTCAACTATGTGGCTAGATGTATAGAATGTCAATAGGTAAAAGATGAACATAGAAATCCAACGGGATTACTACAACCACACGCTATTCCAGATTCAAAATGGGAGGTTATTTCGATGGTTTCATTGTTGGATTTCCACTGATGACAAGGAGACAAGACTTGATTTTTGTGGTGGTCGACACTCTGACGAAGAGTGCTCATTTTATTCTGGTGTGTATGAAATATCAGGCACCTAACATAGCTATGGTTTTCATCAGTGAGATTGTGAAGCTGCATGGCATACCTAAGAGGATTATATCCAATCGACGATTGGTGTTTACTGGATGATTTTGGACTAGTTTCCAAGAGGCCTTCGAAACCCCACTTAACTTTAGTACTGTGTATCAGCCAGAGACTGACGGGAAAACAGAACAAATGAACCAAACCTTGGAATACATGTTGTGCATGTATGTGATGGACCAACAAAAGCATTGGGAATAATTCTTGCCACTGGTAGAATTCTCTTATAGCAACAACTACCAAATCACCATTAAGATGGCACCTTTTGAGTTCCTTTATGGGCGACCGTGTCAGACGCCTTTGAGTTGGGATCGAATTGAGGAGAGGATCATGGTGGGACCAGAAGCAATCCAAGAAATGGAAAAGAAAATGCAAACAATAAGACAAATGATCAAAGAAGCACAGGATCGATAGAAGAGTTATGTCGATGTGCACCATGTCGACCGTAGTTATGAAGTTGGCAACCGAGTCTTCTTGCAGGTAAAACCGCATAAGAGTTCGATCAAGTTTGGAAAGGGAGATAAACTCTCTCCTAGGTTCATGGGACCTTTCAAGATTGTGGAGATAAAGGGGCTTGTGGCCTATCGACGAGCCTTGCCTGATTCTTTGATGCGTATGCACGATGTTTTTCACGTATCTATTTTGAGACATTATATTAGTGATCTTACACATGTTATTGACATAAGCTCCTTGCATGTATTGGACGAGGGGGTGCTCACAGTTGAGCTGATCCACATCCTATATCATCGCATTCGACAGCTACGACGTCGAACAATATATCATGTCAAGGTCCAGTGGGACAACTATAGTCTGCAGTCGGTGACCTGGGAGGATGCATATGATATACGCCAGCAGTTTCCATTTTTGTTTGATAGATAGACTTATGATACTGTGATACACATTATTTCGGCACTTATATACTGTGAAACTTCGGGACAAGTTTAGACCAAGAGTGGGTGTATGTAACATCCCGCTCTTGTGCACACTGAGAAAACTTATTCTTTGAGGACAATTCCTTCCAAGTGATCTGGATTATTACATTATTGGGCATTTGATTATGATTATGAGACATTATGGATATGATGATAGGTTATTTTTCTGTATTGATATAGACAAGTGTTATTGACTCGGTTCTCCTGAGTGTCCAGAATTTTGGACCTCGAGGACGCAGAGGCATCGATGAAACTCATGGACTCTAGATCGAGTCGGGAAGTGGACTATTGGGTTTGATTGTTGTATATACGACATATGTGCATCTGATTAGATGTTATGATTATGGATTTTGTTTCTAACATGATTCGTTGATGATGCAGGATGACGATAGCTTGCCGACCAAACTCACATGTGGAGTAGAGGGCTCACGCATGAATACCAGAGACGTCGAGGGAGAGGTGTGGAGAGAATCCCTGCCACATCCTACTAGCACTTCTATTGTGGCTCGAACTGTAAGTTAATGACTACCTAGTTCAAGAAGACCCACGATGTCATGCGGGCAGACTACGAAAGTCACTCACAATGATTCTAAGGGGCGCGCAATAAAGCATGAGCCTTATTCATTAGAGGCCCTTAGTCTCCCACAGGATCACCTGACGAAGTATTGACTCCAAGGTTTTTTTAGGTCTACCAAGTCAGTCAAGAGGCGAGTGGCACCCTTAGAGCATGTAGTGTGTCCTGAAGGGCACGCCACACGAGAAAAATGGAAATAGGTGAGTGGCACCCTTGGAGCACGTAGTGCGTCCTGAAGGGTACGTCGCAAAAGAGAAACAGAATGAGGCGAGTGACACCCTTGGAGCACCTAGTGCATCCTGAAGAGAATGTCGCGTTGTTAACTAATAAGTGAATAAACCTAGATGGCCTTAGAACGAATATTGTGATAAAAAAGATTTAAAAACGAATTCCCTAATAAAATGTCGCCCAGTCTAGAAAAACAAAATCTAAGTCTGAGTGATACTTGTGGTAAAAAATAAAAATATAATACTAATAATACTAATAATCATCATTAAACATGTGAAGAGAAGGGGGTAAGCCATTCAATTAAT
>JASDQU011027731.1:0-17900 GCA_032191745.1 Picea mariana | reverse complement strand
AAGGAAATGTGTCCCAAGACACAGGAGGAGATAGAATACATGTCCAGGGTCCCATATTCATCAGCAATTGACATCTTGGTGTATGCAATGGTTTGCACAAGACCAGATATTGCACATGCAGTGGGAGTTGTGAGCAGATATATGAACAATCTAGGTAAAGAACATTGGGAGGTAGTAAACTGGATTCTCAGATACTTGAGAGGTACTACTAATCATGCATTATGTTTTGGAGGTTCAAAATTTTTTCTACAAGGATATGTTGATTCAGATATGGCAGGTGATAAAGATAGCAGGAGGAGGAGCACAGGGTATGTGTTTACTATAGGTGGAACAACAGTAAGTTGGATTTCAAAACTGCAAAAGGTTGTTTCACTTTCAACAACAAAGGTAGAGTATATTGCTGCTATAGAGGCTAGCAAAGAGATGATTTGGTTACAGAGGTTTATGGAGGAATTAGGAAAGAAGCAAGAGAATAGTAGGTTGTACTGTGACAGTGAGAGTGCCATTCATCTTGAAAACAACTCAGCCTTCCAATTGAAAACTAAGAATATACAGTTGAGGTACCACTTCATACGATCCTCCTTGGAAGATGGACATTTGAAGTTGGAAAAGATACACACTAGCTAGAATCCTGCAAACATGTTAACAAAGAGAGTAACCAGGGAGAAACTGAGTTCCTTCTCAGTTTCAGTTGGTCTTCAAGAATGAAGATGAAGATGAGAAATTTTCCAGGTCCAGAAAGGTTCAGAGTCCATCATATACAGAAGCGATGGAGTTGTTGAGATCAGTCTCCAAGTGGGAGATTGTTGGTTGTGAAGCCTGATTATCTTCCCGATTCAGCGGTTTTTTACTTTCAGCCGTGTTTATACCCCATGAAGTATTTACACCCCAGAAGTATGTACACTCTTCCACATGGGGGAGTGCAGAGGGGGGGTTCCCCCTCTTTGGGGTACGGGGGGGCTATCCCCCCGGCTGGGGGGTCTGGGGGCAAGCGGGCCCCCAGTAGGGGTTTGGGGGCAGTCTCTCCCGATGGGGGTTTGAGGGCGAAGCCCTCGAAGGAAAAATTGCCTTGTAAATGTATATTATAATTTCATTTTAAATCTGGACCATTCATTATAAGGTCGTAGATCTAATGGTAGAAATTATGTTAGGATTTTTTCTTTGGAAGGAAACCCTCTGTTATGAGGGAAATGTATTGTGTCTATGCATTATGGTGAGTATTGTATTCTGAGAAAAGAGACTGTGAGAGAAAGAAGAAGAAGTTACAACGGGTTTTCTTGTAGGTTGTATCCCTTCATTTTGTTGGATAATAGCAAAGGAAGGACCTGGAAATTTCTCTGGTGGACTTAGACCACACTGGGTGAACCACGTAAATTTGTGTCTCTCTTGTATTGTGTATCTTATGTGTTTTGTTTCCGCATTTGTTTTATTTTATTTCTCTGTGGTCCTGTTTTTCTAACACCCTTGGAGGACCTAGTGCGTCTTGAAGGGCACGTCGCGTTGTTAACTAATAAGTGAATAAACCTATATGGCCTTAGAACGAATATTGTGATAAGAAAGATTTAAAAACGAATTCCCTAATAAAATGTCGCCCAGCCTAGGAAAATAAAATCTAAGTTTGAGTGATACTTGTGGTAGAAAATAAAAAAATAATACTAATAATCATCATTAAACATGTGACGAGAAAGGGGTAATCCATTCAATTAATTTATAAAAAAAAAAAATCAAATTACTTTGGGGGATCAAACTTTAAAAGGGGGGGAATAATTGTCTGTTACATGTGCTAATTAAAATTTTTAACTAAAATGAAAAAGGGGGAAAAGGGTAAAGTCTACACTTGCTAATTTGAGTTTTAGATAAAAAGGGAAAGAGGGAAATTTAAAAGAATTAGGAAACTAAGGGAAAAAGGGGGAAACATAAAGAGAAAGGGAAACATAAGGAAAAAACAAAATGACTAACTTAGCAAGGAATCTTGCCTTTAAGAACTTTCTAAATTGAACTCAACCAGTAAATTAGTAAGGGGGTAAGTCATTAAAATGTGTAAGGGAATATGGGGACACTTAGAAGCAATTCTCGAAATGATTTTAGGTGGGTGAGGGAAATAGGAGTAATTAAGTAATTAATGAAATCAATTTTTGGTGCAACGAAGGGGATGGGTGACACATGTATGGGGAGGATTTTTCTGAATCAAATTATTGAACAATAAATTAAATGGGAAATTGGAAAAGAAATGACTTAGTAACTCTATATAAAGGAGGGAGGAGGAGGAGGATGGATCTCTTTGGTTATGCATAATGTTACGCTGCAGAATTTTAGACTTGACTGACCTATCTTGTGGGAGTTGGGATACCCAACTCAGTGAGGGGTGGTAGCTCGGCCTTATGAGGTGAGCTGGGAGTTAGTTGTTCTATGGTTTAGTGTGCGTGGCCCATTTATGGCTCAGGGGGATAAGAGAGAAGAAGAGTACCCCTAGCATTGGCTGGGAGGTAACGGTGAAGTCACACCAATTAGTAAGAGGGAGCTTGATGGAGCGCACAGGACAAGGACTTGGAGCAGTCAACTCGAGCTACGATACGTTTGCTTTTATTCTACATGGTAGATTATTATTTACCTTACGGTTTCATTTATGTACTTTTGACTATGTAAATAAGGTGTTAACTTAGCATTTTAATTGAGAACATAAAATTCCCCATAGCCTTAAGATCACAGCTTGACTTGATTCCCTTGGCATTCGATCCCTGAACGTTGTGACTGTCCTTTTGGTTTTATTGATTTGTTGTGAAGAGTTGTGTTTTTTACTTCATCCTCATCCCTAGTTCATCAATCCAATCCTGAGAAGGTGGTCAGAAGCCGAATTGATGGTCATCACTTCGGTGCATAAGAACCTATAGATTCTAATACCCTACTTTTCTGTGCATGGATGATATGCAAAGGATGTTTGCCCAACTGTCTACCCCTGCTGATTATTATTGGTTGATGGTTTGCCTTGTGCCTTTTGTGAATGAGTACTTATGTGATTATTTATCCTTTCCTTCCACACTCTGCTTATTAACCTCTGTGTTTGATGAAATGATCTCTACATTTGATGAAATGATCGTTGTGTTTTTAATTCTTTTCCCAACAAATTAACTGTGTGGTTTTTATGCATCTTATCTACCTTTTTCTCTGTGAATTTTACCTTACATTTTTTTTACACCTCTAGCCTACGATTTTACCTCTGCACATTAATATTTTGATGAATTTATCTTGCGTAATTTCCCAATTGAATGACAGTTTATAAATTATTTTGGACTGCGTTGTTTTTGGGGTGTATTGGCTAGAGATATTACTTGGGATACTCTGCAATCTTCACCATTTTTTTTACTGCAATCATTACCCTGTCGAGTGCAATGTCGAGGCGTTTTTTTTTTACTATTTGGATTGCAATTTTTATTAACAAACTTATCTTTATAACTATGATTTTCATTACCCTATTGAATGCACTAGAACTCAGCAAATTGAATGGGACAACATAATTATAATACATTTTTTCATTTAAAATTACAGATATATTAATGTGGATATGTTGAACAACGTATTTATATAACTGACTATGAAATACATTGAAGAACAACGAGCTACTCATTGTTGATAAATATATATATATTGTTTGTCTGCATTAATATTTCGATGTAGATTTTATATGCCTGTGTTTTGTGCCTGCGTTATTACGATTTTTACATGCCTACATTATTGCGATTTTTACATGCCTCCATTTTTCGTTTTTATATGGATGCATGTTATGGCAGCGATTTTACATGGCTCATTGATATGCCTGTGTGTTATGGCTGGGATTTTACATGGCTGAATGTTATGTATGCATGTTTTGGCTTTGATTTTACATGGCTGAGTGTTATGCCTATGTGTTATGGCTATGATTTTACATGGCTCAATGTTATGCCTACGATTTTACATGGCTAAGTGTTATGCCTGTGTGTTATGGTTGTGGTTTTACATGGCTAAGTGTTATACATGTGTGTTAAGGCTACATATTATGCCCAGTCCCTAAATTGGCTATTGTCGTAATGTAAGCAAGTTATATTGCTATCAATGTTGTGTTGCGATTTTATAAGGATCTCACCATAATATATTTACCTTCTAGTGCTATTATGAAAATGATTCTAGACATTATTATTGCCATTCTGTCATGACAATGATTCACAGTCTTATGATTTTATGGTATCCTAGGCTATCGATGAAGATCTTAAATGTTATGACAGTTTAATTATGTTGTCAGTAAATGTCAGTATTCAATGCTTTTATTGCTTATGGACAACCTTGATTGTATTGACTATTACGATATCTATATCGACAAGATTTTTTTATTATGAGTAATTGTGTAATAATAAGGCAACACGATAGTTTTATTGATAGATTTTGTATTTGACTGTTAAGAAAGTTATGTTCAGTATTTTATTGACAGCAATAGCTTAAACTGATGGCCAATGATTTATTTGTTTCTAGAGAAGAAAAACTTCACATAAACTATCTCTTCGGGAAATTTTAATTCAACCCCCTTTTTACACCTAAATGACTTAACTTATTTACCTGTTTAAGTAAATTGTGATTCGGAAAGAAAATAAAAGTAGATCGTTATAAGAAATAATAACTATTAATGTTAAAAGATGCAAAAGTTTTAAGGTTTATTGATTTTTATTAAACGTAATAGGATTATATTTTGTTGGGCAGAGGTGAAATGGTGGGTTAATAGGGTTCTTAGACATAAAGGTTGTAGGTGTAATGGTTGATTATATTGCGCAAGCTTAATGGATGTGATTTCAGTATATGTATCAACTAAAATCCTTAATAGCATTTAGTTATTTGGCAGTTATGCGCCTTGCCCCTTAGGTCGATTTGGAAGGGGTGATTGGTCTTGTCGACACACCACAGGTTTCCTGGTCGGAAACAAGAATCCTTCGGTTTTTTGTGCAATTTAATTCAAGTGTTATCATGCATCTTGTCAATCTGTTGCTTGGGGTGTGGGTGTAGTCCTCATGTTAGTAACTCGGCTCCTAGCAAGTTGGATTCATCTAGATTCCTTGGTCCAGATAGGTTAGGTAGCACTAGGGTTATCACCGCACCTATCACCTGAGGACATCATGAGCTCTGATGAGGGGATCATGGTGCACCCTATAGGATAAAGGCGAATGATAACTTGGTTGGATTCTGTGCCTTCTGTGTGAGTGTTGTTGATCGTTGCAAGTTTTCTATTGGTGCATGGGTTGAACGCCTTCCTGAGTTTGGTAACACGCCATTGAGGTTCTAGTTAACTGACCATTGAGGCCATTGTGTCGGGATGGGGATTTTGTCCCTTAGCTTGTAGGCGTGGTCATGTTTGTGTCGGGCGGGTAGTCATTTCTCCTTGTTGTTTTACGCATTGTTTCTCCCAATTTCTCTTGTGTCAATGCGTGGGATCATAGTTGTATGTTTCCTATTCTGCGAGTATGGTGATCACCGTCAGATGTGTTTTTTAGTTGTAATTGTTGTTTTCATCCTATTTAAAAAAAAAAAAAAAACTGCACTTTCTACTTCGCTTGTAGCCGTAGTGAAGGGGTTGTTACATATGATATCAGAGCAGGTTCAACCTACGACTTGGGATCACTACAGATTTCATTAATATGATATTTGATTATCGGGAAACTCTCCGATTGTCTATTTTCAGCCGCCCACCCCTAGAACTAGCGATGCAAAAACTGGCTAAGTATGGGACGAGGGCTCTGTGCATGCTTTATATATCTAATTTATAAAATTACATATTTCCTATGTTTAATTTATGTTGTCTAGGAAACCTATAATTTGATAAATTTCAATGATTTTTATCCAGGAGCCCTTCCTTTAAAGAAAACTAATTTGGAAATGCTAATGTATACACCATAGTTCGATACCAACTATCCGCCAAGCCGCGTCCATAAAACTGGCTAAGTATGCAATCGAACGACGACCAGTCAGAATGATCGTGGAACTCTCCATACTATTTGCAGGGCACGGAACAACAGAAGCCCAATTTTCAACCTGCCACCATGAGAACCCGCGATCATTAACCTATTCTATCAAGGAAACCTATAACTTCATAAATTGCATTCTCTTCTGTCCAGGAGGCCTTTTTTTAAAGAAAACTAATTCGAGAAAGCTAATGTATACACCACACACGACCTGTCATAGTATGCAACTGAACTACAGTCGCTTGGAATGACCACAGAAGCGCGAGAAACTAGAGTCAAATGTAGTTTACAACAAGAAAGTAAAAGGGAGAGAACAACTATATCTCCCACACAGAAAAAGGCAATTTCATAACTATGAAATCGTAGTAACACAGAATCCATGGAAAAATCATCGACAACTATGAAATATATTTTGAGCTCAACAAACTCTACTTCAAAGAATAACAGATGCAATTGACATCGTCTAAAATTCTTTAGTCTGTTATTTTATCTTAATAAGTCCAATTTTCAGCCCGCCACCCCCAGAAGCTGCGATCATTAACCTATGTTTTCTAGGAAACCTATAATTTCATAAATTGCATTCTCTTCTATCCAACAGGCTTTCCTTTAAAGAAAAATAATTCGGAAAAGCTAATGTATACACCGAACACGACCTGTCATAGTTCGTTAGAACCTATTCACAAAGCCGCGTCCATAAAATTGGCTAAGTATGCAACCGAACGACGGTCGCTCGGAATGACCACAGAAATGTGAAAAACTGGAGTCAAACGTAGTTTACAACAAGAAAGTAAAAGGCAAAGAATATCTATATCTCCCACACAGAAAAAGGAACTCTCATAACTATGAAACCATAGTAACACATAATCGATGGAAAATGCATCGACAACTATGAAATATATTTTTAGTCTGACAAACTCTGTTTCAATGTGTAATAGATGCATCTTACAAAGATCCAACTACATATGCAACATCCCAACATTGAAAACCCTGGGCAAACAAAAAAAAGCACCAAATAAGAACCCAGCCAAGAAGCACCAAAAGGCCCAAGTGTAGGCGCAGGAACGGAACCCTGCAAAGTCGAATCAAGCAACAATAAACAACATATAGCGAAGAAAGGAATAAGAAGCAACCACCCCCCAGGAACGAGGCTCTTCCAACCGTGACTGTAGAAACCCAAACGTGCAAACTGAAACAACACGAACAGGCAAGCAAGAACAATGAGAACATGAAAATAAGAAATCAGTGCCATGAAAAAAGCAAGCATGGACCAGTGAACCAGCAATGCTGCTGGAGCATATAAATTTTTAAAACGAAAGAAAATTTCTTCTAACAAGCCTGTTAAGTAACCATTCAACACTACCAAGCCTGTTAGGTAAACACTTAAGTCTGTCAGAAATGCACTGTAAACATTTAAGAAAAAAATTCAATGTGGCACGTCTCTGACATATCCCAAATAAATTCATATATTTTTTGTAACAATAGTTCGAACACCAGAGAATGTATTGCAAAGACAAACTTTGGACATGCCACTATATCAAACATTTCCATAAATTTACCTAGCATAAAATGCTAAACTAAACATTCGAATTAATGGTAGCATTAATCCACTTTCGACGAATGCATAACAAACTTTATGATTCAAAAAAGACCATAGACTATCAAATACTTTGGAAATGAAAACATATTTTGCATTGGGAATAGCAAAGGCGGCAATAAGACCTCCATTCTTTTGTCCAATTAGATCTTGGCAAACATGATACTTTTTATTATATAAAAATCAATGTTTTCACTTCTCTTGTTCCAACAATAGACAATAGGGAAATATTTCTGGTCAACGCACAAGCTAATGCTAGGTCAACGATTTATCGATGGCTATAGTCCCTCTATGCCTACGGCAAGGACTAATAATAATTAACGTGAAAAATACATTTACAAATCCAAACTTGACCCTATCCAAACATGAATTTGATTATCGCAAAAGTTATATAAATGCATCCGACAATTGAGTTACTTAAATCATTAACCAACCAGCCCCTGTCATATGACAAATTTCACATGTTGGAAACTTGTCCTCGGCCTCATTACTTCGCCCTCAGTATTACTTGTCACTTTCAAAAGGAGTTGAATTATTGAATGTGAGTCTGTCATATCAAAACTTTTCCATGTTAGAAATTTTGGTTGGATCTTGGAGTTTTAAAGTAACACCTGGAATAGACAGGAATTAGTAAGTGTTTAATTAACCCTTTAAAAATTTGAGTAAGTTTTTAATGTGATGGATAATTTTCGAATAATATAATTAAGTATTTGAGTTTTGGCTAATTTTTGAAGAGTCTGAATATTATATGTTTTTTATTCTATGATAATGTAATTATTTTGGGTAAATCACAATTTTATAATGTTTAAATGGCTCTTCAATGTATTATTGAATTCAGGGTCTTCCAAAATATTTAAGGCATGTAGAATATGTAATATCATCTATTTCTAAAAATTTAGTTAGATTTTAGATAAAATTTATGAAAAAGAGTAAATTATTTATGTCTATTTTTATAAATTGGAAATAAACTAATTTTAAAATAAATAGATTATCTTTTTTATTATAAAAAATTTATATAAAATTGTGGAAATTTTAAGCTTAAAATAAAATTTGATCAAAATTTTAAATTATGAATAATATGAATTCTAAATTTTTATTTTAAATTTTTACAAAGTAAAAAAAATAATTATTATAATATTAAACGACAACTTTGATTTACAACTTCAAACATTATCCATATATACATTATGAGACCATGATTCAAAAACCATCCACCTTTAAAAATCATGTTTCTGTTTTTAAATCTTATTATAAGATTAAACGGCATTTTCCACTTACAACTTCAAAAATGATCCATATATACATTATGAGACCATGATTAAAAGCCATCACCTTTAAAAATCATGTTTTTGTTTTTAATTCGTTATAAGATTTAAAAAAATAAAGATTTTTCTCATACGACTACAATTCTCTCACTTGTCACTTTACAACACAATTTTTTTTTTTTAAAATAAATGACCTAGTTATAATATTCCAAAGATTATTGCACCTAACCATTCGAATATTATAATTAGGTCATTTATTTATTTTGAAATTATGTTTGTGTTGTAAAGTGACAAACAAAATATGGATTATTTAGGGGCAAACCATTCGAATATTATAATTAGGTTATTTATTTTTTTTAAAATTATGTTTGTGTTGTAAAGTGACAAACATAATATGGATTATTTAGGGGCAGAGCTTGAAGTAGATTTAGTTTCACCCGTTTAAGGTTATACAACCCATATAGCTAGAATGCCTAAAATTAAGTGTTGTAAAATATACTATGTAACGAACCACCTCGTTATGACGACCAACCTCTTAACAAAAGCAATCTTTTTTTTTTTGTTTATTGTGTGTGTGCATCTGTACAAGGGTAATAAACACATTCGACTCTGCGTTGCCACCCGATGACGAACAAGACACATACAATGAAAAACACAACATGACGACCTAAGACACACATCAAGTATCTGCATGCATTAAACGACAATCAATCAACTATAAATAAGACTGACTACCCGCCCGTCCTACCCTGTAATGGTTAGGACCTCCAAGACACATAAGCAACGCTCAAGCCCAGGTACCCATCGATTTTAACCATTTAATGTCTCAGGGCTGGTGACTGTTCTAAGGAACATGGAGGTGTCTACATCCCGCCCGACACAAGCAGACCAAGCACATTACAAGTTTACAACCCAATACCACATTAATAAAAAAGGAACAACCGCACCCTTAATAGGAAACATAAGCAAACGACTTTGCTACTATCCCAATTAATCGTCAAGTCAAGCTAGTCATGAATGTAGTCTATGTTAATCATCTAGCATGAACCCACTTAACACGTCTAAATGCAAATATCATTAAGGTATAATCCTTAAAACAATTCATTGGCATAAATTTTACATTACAAGTGTTGTCAGAGTACCATCCAATTCAATTGCCTTAAAATATTATTATTATTATTATTATTTGTCGCAACTTGACATTTCATTATGATGACAAGCCTCACGTGATAAGTGCAGTAATAGAATTTGCTTATTGAAAAATAATTTCTATTTTTAATAAACATATTATACTTAGGAGATATATTTATAATCTCTTTATATATATTTTCAACAATAAATGTAAAAGTAAAATTCATAACTCTCCATGAGAAAACACCAATAATTAGTTACTAAAAGGAAATTTAGCATTTAATAAATATTTTATATTTATCCTTATAATCTTGTTTTTACTAAAATAATATAAGATTAAGAACATACTCCATTACACCAAATTCCTTTCCTACACGGTCCTTCATATCTTATGGTAATCTTAATTGCTTGGTTTTATTAATAGAATAAGAACATGCCCTAACTCACCAAACTTTCCATACAAGGTCCTTCATATCCTTGTATTAATTGCATGCCTAGATATATTGCTAAAATTCTACAAAAACTTAAGTGCAATAACCATATCATTTTTATTAATATTTAGATGCTTACCTTCCTTGTTTTAATCTCTACATTCATTTCTAAGGTATAATTTCAATTCTCAAGACTATCTCTAGAGGTTTCATAGCGTTTTCTTATTTATCTCTCTTCAAAAACCTATGTAATATGTAGGATACGGAATTTAATAAAATATTTTTATAAAAGGGTTAAATATGAACATCTTTTGTTAAGGTATTATTATTAATAATATAAACATAACTTATTCAATTTCTTATTTATATTACTTTCAAGTATTTAGACTTACAAGACTTATGTCACTGGGATACTTTTATTTCTACCATAATCAGATATGCCAATGGAATTGTAAAAGTTTATTGATTCAATTCTGTTTACTTATTTTATATGTTATCTTCGTATGTCACGAGATAATAATTGTTTTTATCACTCTAACTACAATCATTTCTGTAATTGTTTAATACATCGTATTAAAAGATAATGAAACTCTTCACCAGACTACCCTCTTGGATCGGTATTTTCCATTACATTTAATAATGTATCTGCCATAAATGAGAATGAGTTCAATAAGGAATTACCAGCATCAATGCAATCGACAGTCAATACTGGCCATGCAATACTAATTATAAGGCATTATCAAAATATAAGGGATTGTTGCTTTATCCGTTAAGCAAGGCTAAATTAAAGCGTTACCCAAATTAAGAACTGATTGCTGCGTGCAAGACATATCGGAATTTAAGCATTACCAGCCTCACAGAAATAGAGAAATATTGCACTAAATTAGAATCAAAGAATTCCAGAATTTAAGCAAACAAATAAGAGCAATACAGAATGCTAAGAGCAACATAGAATCAAGCGGTACCGAATCAACGCAATACATAATATGATTTTGCAGTAACAATTTCACCAAACGGATTTGCCAGAATGAATTTGCCAGGACAAATCTTACAAAACGAAAATGCCACAGAGGAATTTTTCAGAATCAGCCCTTCAAACGAAATTGCCAGAGAAGAATTTCATAACCAATCTTTCAAAATGAAAATTCCAGAGATGAATTATTCAGAAACAATCCTTCAAAATGAAATTGCCAAAGATGAATTTTTCAGAACCAATCCTTCAAAATAAGTTTGCCAGAGATGAATTATTTAGAACCAATCCTTCAAAAGGAAATTTCTAGAGATGAATTTTTCAGAACCAATCCTTCAAAATGAATTTGCTAGAGATGAATTATTCAGAACCAATCCTTCAAAACGAAATTGCCAGAGATGAATTTTTCAGAACCAATCTTTCAAAACGAATTTGCCAGAGATGAATTATTCAGAACCAATACTTCAAAACGAAATTGCCAGAGATAAAATTTTCAGAACCAATCTTTCAAAACAAATTTGCCAGAGATGAATTGCCAGGACAATTTCGCCATCACCCCCATCAAGGAACGAATTCAGTTTTTATTTATCTATTTAAATAACAGAGGTAAATAACTTTATTAACAGAGGTAAGTAACAAAATTAAACAATTTCATCATCTTGCAAATAACAGAGGTAAGTAACTTTATTAACAGAGGTAAGTAACGGGGTAAATTTTTTCATTATCATGAGGTTCTTCAATAGCTTATTAGTTGTAATTCATACCCAGGAAACCTATAGAATATAAATCTGTACATGATTTTGCAACAATAATACTGTATCACATGAGAAATTTTAAATAAAAACCGCAGTTACAATAGTTACAATTGTAATCGTCGAGTAAATAAATAAAAATAGCCAAACAATCCATTTACCCTAATATATCGATCCTAGCATAAGTCGTAATGCATTCTAATCTACTAAAATACAAATCATACCGTTGCCTTATCACCCACCTCGAATGACGTCTGCACGCTCCATGTCGCTCTCAATCGTCGACCGTCGAGACTACACCAGTACCTCTCAGCCAATGCTAGGGGTACTCTGCTTCCCCCTTATCCCCCCAAGCTGCAAAGGGGAGACACACTATCCAGATGGTACATCTATCTCCCATCTCTCCTCGCGAGGCTGAGCTACCACTCCTCTCTGAGCTGAGAAATCTCAACTCCCCACAAGTAAATCAGTCAAGTCAATAATCTGGCAGCGTAATGTTACGCTAAAAGCCGATCCCTTTCTTCCTCCTCCTTCCTCTTTTTTATAGAGTTTTTGAACTTCCAATCTTTCCCTAAATCTCATTTAATTTAAGTTTTAAAATAAAAATCTTCTAAAATTCTCCTTCGTACAAGTGTCATTCATCCCCCACATTCCTCCAATAATTATTTTTTTTAATTTATTAAATTGTCTTATTTCCCTCACCCACCTAGAGTTACTCCTAAATTTACTCCTAGGTGCCCCTAGATTCCCTTACAGGTGTTAAAGACTTTCCCTAAAATGATGTTGCTAAATTAATTCAATTTAGAAGATTCTAAATTGCAGATTCTTTAGTAAGTTGACCTCTCGCTTTTTACCATAAGTTTCCCTCTTTCCCCTTTTATGTTACCTCCAATCCCTGGTTTCCTAATTTTTATTATTTCTTTCTTTCCCCTTTTATTAGAGCCAAAAATGACAATTGTGCAAGTTAACCTCCTTTCCCTTTTTATTATTAATTTAATATCTTTTTACACTTTCACAAGTTAAATAATTAATTTCTTCTTTACCTTTCATATCACAGATTTTATTTAAGTTCTTACTCTCCTTATTTTACCCAAAATTTATGAAGTCCACAATTATTACTTAAGTGGTTTTTATTTTAAACTTTATCATTATTATTTTTTTTTTTGGAGAGAGATTTTCTTAAGGGTAGACAAAATTTTACTCCTAGTGAAGTTTTAGACTTAGGACTTAGATTCTGAACTAGGCGACATTTTAATTAGGGAAGTTGTTTTAAGATTTCTTAATGAGATATTTGTCTTAGGGCCATCTAGGTTCATTCCTTTAACATCATCAATGCGACGTTCCCTTCAGGATGCACTACGTGCTCCAAGGGTGCCACTCGCCTCTTTTGTTTCTTTTGCGCGACGTTCCCTTCAGGACGCACCACGTGCTCTAAGGGTGCCACTCGCCTCTTTGTTTCTTTTGCACGAAGTGCCTTTCAGGATGCACCATGTGCTCCAAGGGTGTCACTCACCTCTTGGCTGATTGGTAGAGATCAATAACCCCTGGAGTCAACACTGCACCAGGTGAACTTGTGGGAGACTAAGGGATTCGAAGGAATAAGGCCCCCGCCTTATTGCGTGCCCTTTAGAATCATCACAAGCGACTGTCACAGTCTACCCTCATGGCATCGTGGGTCCTGTCGAACTAGGTAATCATTAACCTACAGTTCGAGCCATGGTAGGAGTGCTAGTAGGTTATGGCAGGGCTGTTGTCCACACCTCTCCCTCAACCTCTCTAGTAGTCGTGTGTGACCCTTTTAATCCATATGTGAGTCTGTTCGGCAGGCTATTGTCAGCCTGCATCATCAACAGTCATGTCAGACATGTCCACATCATATCATCTAATCAAATGTACTAAAATCACAGTAAAACAATCAAACCCCAATAGCACACTCCCTGACTCGATCTGGAGTTCAAGGGTTTCATCAATGTCTATGCATCCTCAAGGTCCAAAACCTTGCACACTCAGTAAAACCAAGTCAATACCACCTGTCTATGTCAATGCAGTAAAACATCATGTCATCTATCATAATGCATCATAATCAAGGACAAATGTTTTAATATCATAATAGTCTGGATCACTTGTGAGCACGTGTACTCAAAGAATAAATTTTCTTAGTGTGCCAGAGCGGGATGTTACATACACCCCCTCTTGGTTTAAACTTTGTCCCGAAGTTTCATAGTATAAATGCCAAAATAAGTGTATCACAGTATCATAATTCTATCTATCAAACAAAAATGGAAATTGCTGGTGCATATCATATGTGTCCTCCTAGGTCGCCAAGTGCAGACTATAATTGTCCCACTGGACCTTGATCTGATCTACCGTTCGACGTCGCAACTATCAAACGCGATGATCTAAGATGCGGACTAGCTCAACCGTGAGTGCTCCCTTGTCTGATACCTGCAAGGAACTCATGTCAATCACATGTATAGGATCACTAATATAATGTCTCAAAATAGATACATGAAAAACATCGTGCATACACCTCAAGGAATCAGGCAAGGCTAGTTGATAGGCCATGGGCCCCTTTCTCTTCACAATCTTGAAAGGTCCCACGAACCTAGGAGAGAGTTTAGCTCCCTTCCCAAATTGATCGAACTCTTATGCGGTTTAACCCGTAAGAAGACTCGATCATCGACCTCATAACTACGGTCGACTCGGTGTGCATCGACATAACTCTTCTGTTGATCCTACGCTTCTTTAATCCTTTTTCTTATGGTTTGCATTTTCTCTTCCATTTCTTGGATCGCTTTTGGTCCCACCAAGACCCTATCCTCAAGCTGATCCCAACTCAAGGGTGTTCGACACGAACGACCGTAAAGAAACGCGAAAGGTGCCATCTTAATGGTGCTCTGGTCCATCACGTACGTGCGCAACATGTCCTCCAAGGTTTGGTTCATTCGTTTGGTCTGTTCGTCAGTCTCTAGGTGATATGCAATACTAAAGTTAAGTTGGGTTCCCAAGGCCTCTTGGAAACTCGTCCAAAATCATCCAGTAAACATCGATCCTCGATCGGATATAATCTTCTTAGGCATGCCATGCAACCTCACAATCTCACTAATGAAAACTCTAGCTATGTTAGGTTCCTGATACGTCATACGCACAGGAATAAAGTGAGAAATCTTCGTCAGAGTGTCTACTACTATGAAAATTGAGTCATGTCTCCTTATCGTCAATGGCAATACAACAATAAAATCCATCAAAATGACCTCCCATTTCGATTCCGTAATGGCATGTGGTTGTAGTAATCCTCCTGGGTGTCTATGTTCAGCCTTTACCTGCTGACACTCCAGACACCTAGCCACATAGTTAACTATGTTGGCCTTCATTCCCCTCCAGAAGAATAAGGGTTTAAGATCTTCCCTCATCTTCGTGACTCCCAGGTGAGCCATGTAAACTGCTCTATGAGCCTCGCTTAGGATCAACATCCTCAACTTGTCATTTGACGGTACGTAAATCCGACTTTTAAATGTCAATAACCCATCACTATCAAATGAAAATCCCTCATATTGTGGTACCATCATTGTGTTTGGTTCGATAAAACCCTTGACCTCTTTGTACCAATCGTCGTCACACTGTAAAGTTAGAATCTTTTTACATAGATTCATTTGAAGAGGAAACACCGAAAAAAGGTGTGGCCTCCGACTCAAAGCATCTGCCACTCGATTCACTGTTCCCTTTATGTAAGTAATCTCAAAGTTGTACTCGCTAAGAAATTCTGACCAATGTTGTTTTCGCGCTTCCAGGTCGCTTTGCGTAAAAATGTGTTGTAGTCCACAATGGTCAGTCTTTAATTCAAATTTCCATCCAACCAGGTAGTGTCTCCAAACCTTCAAGGCATATACAATGGCTAATAAATCCAAATAGTGCGTCATGTAGTTCTCCTCATGCCTTCTCAGTTTCCTCAAAATGTAAGCAATTACTCATCCATCTTGCATCAAGACTCCTCCTAAACCTTCCTTGGATGCGTTAGTGCATATCAAGAAGTCTGTGTCCATGTCAGGGACCTTTAGTATTGGCGTTGTTGTTAACAACTCCTTAAGCCTCCGAAATGCTTTTTCACATTTCTCGGTCCAAACAAACTTCTTGTTTTTCTTCTGCAATTCCATGATCGGATTTGCTATCTTCAAAAATCCCTCGACAAACCGTCGATAGTATCCTGCTAAACCCATAAATCTACACACTTTTGTGACATTCGTCGGCGTAGGCCATTCCATAATAGCCTCGACCTTGGCTGGATCCACGGCGATACCTTCGCCGAAGATGACATGCTCTAAGTAGTGAATCCTCAATTGATAAAACGAGCATTTGGACAATTTCCCATACAATTTGTGCTCTCGTAGACACTGTAGTACCAAGCGCAAGTGCTCTTCATGCTTCTTCGTAGTGCAAGAGTAAATCAAAATATCATCAATGAAGACTTAGAAAAACTTGTCCAAGTACTCGTGGAACACCCTGTTCATCAAACTCATAAATACCCCTGGGGCGTTTGTCAGTCCAAACAGAAAACGGTAAACTCGTAATGTCCAAACCTCATCTTAAAGGTGGTCTTAGGGACATCTTCCTCCTTGATCCGCAACTGGTGATACCCTGATCGCAAATCAATCTTGGAGAACACCGTCGCACCCTTCATTTGATCGAACAGATCATCAATTCTCGACAAGGGATACTGATTCTTGATCGTGGCCTTGTTCAGTTGACGGTAGTCAATGCAAAGCCTCCACGATCCGTCCTTTTTTTGTATGAAAATAACCGGTGCACCCCACGGTGACACACCAGGATGTATCAGTCATAGGTCCAACAACTCCTTCAGTTGCATTTTCAACTCTTGTAACTCCAGGGTCGACATATGATAAGGCGTTCTTGCTATCGGTTCAGTTCCTGATTTTAGGTCTATGGTAAACTCCAACTCTCTCTCCGGCGGCATCCCAGGTAACTCCTCCGAAAATACGTCCGCAAACTCTCTCACCATCGGAAGGTGTTCTATACCTTTTGCTACTCCCTTCTCGTTTAACGCAAGGATCGCATAAAGCTTGCACCCCTTCTGCATACTCTTCCATAGTTGTAAGGAAGAGATGAACCTTAGGGAAACTCGCTGGTTCCATCCTACAATCACACGACTTTGTCCCTCATCATCAACCAAGCTCAACCATTTTGTCTTACAGTTGAGTATCGCCTCATGTGATTCCAATCAATCCATACCAATTACGACATCATAGGATCCTAAGATCATGACGTACAATTGGCCCTTGTGACAAACTCTCCCAGGTTAAGGGCACATCCCGTAACCTTTCCTCCAACCTTTTGTTTGGCTCCTGAGGCCATCTCCATGAAGCTAAACTCATCCTGTTCGACTGCCTTTACCTTAATCCTTTTTAGCGCTACACCAGAAATGAAACTCTCGGTAGCACAAGGATCTATCAAAATACTAAGGGTCTGGTAAGCAACAGTACCTATCATCTCGAGAACAATCGACTGGTTCTCTGCTTGGCGATTATTCACCACTGCATGAATCTGATGGGCCTTGCCCATATCTCCCATGGTAGTGGGTCCTGCTGATTCGGACTCTCGGGTCCTCTCCACAGGACAGTCGCGCTAGTAGTGTGGCTCCCCACACGTCCAACACCCGTTCTTCAGCCCAGTAGTTCTGGTACCCAAAGTAGAAGATGATGGCCCACCGACCTAGAACCCTGGTCTGTTCTACTGAACAGGCCTAAACTGCTGCTACTGC
>JASDQU011027729.1:666-31619 GCA_032191745.1 Picea mariana | reverse complement strand
TGATCGATCTGTTCCGCCACCGACTGTGTGATGGAAGTCTGTAAATCGTGAAGCCGGATGATTAATAATAATATTATTGGACTCTGAGTTTATTGCTTTGAACCGTAAAATTCTATGTTCAAGCAAATTTGAGATTCGTTTTGATATGTGAAATACTTTGCTCATGAAAATTTGAAGTCAAACACCCGAAGCCATTTCTGGTTAAATAAAAAATGAAATACCCCATTTTGTGCTCTAAATACATTGATTGAGAATTGTCGCGTCACGTTAATTTATTTAAAATTGTTGCTTCACGGTCACATGAGACTGTTTCAACTCAAATTATAAAATGCATTTCTTTTTCTTGTGTTACAAATAATTGTATACACTTATTGTTTATATTTATATGGAAAATGCCTATTTCAATGCTGACACATTTGTAAATATTATAACATTATATAAATAATAATAATATGTAGATATATGAGTGTATTTTTTCAATGGAATGTTAAAGTAAATTATGGTGACGTATGCTTTATAAATGGAATGTTAAAGTGAGTTTTGGTCACTGTATTGTTTGGAGGTGATTTTTTTTTTAATATTAAGAATGTTAAAGTGAATTTTGGTGGTTGTATGGTTTAAATAAAAAGTGGTTTTTTTATATGGTTTATGAATAATTAATAAACATTTATTTTTATTTAAGATTTTATTTTTGGAATTAATTGTGGTAGACTAAGTTATTAACTTATGATTTATATTTATGAGTATTAGTTGTAATTAATTAATTTTTCATGATTTTGAATAGTTCATCTAGCATCCATTGTATGGTGAGTGATGTTAATAGGGGTGAAGAAGTGGGATTGAAACTAGCTTATTAATTGCATCTAGTGATGCTCATAGGAGTGAAGAAGTGGGATTCAAACTAGTGCACTAATTGCATCGGGTGATGCTCACAGGGGTGAAGAAGTAGGATTGAAACTAGCTAAATGAACTGCATAACATCAATCATCACCTTTGGGACTTGAGCTCGATTGGGACTTGAGCCTGATAACTAGGACTTCCCAAGCAGTGACTCATCCCAAAACTCTTCTAACTCAAGCTTGCTTAAGTGCGGATTTTTCCCCCACAATCAAGCCCACTTAGCTTGCTACCACATCTGCAAAACCTTAGCAAGTATTGTGCCTTATGAACTATCCAATTAGAGCACCCTTCACTCTTTTTTGTTTAAACATCAAGGGGCTTCCACAGTTCAACATATGAAACCTCATTTTCTGAATTAATTGTGGTAAAGTAAATCATTAACCTATGGCTCATATGATATATCCATGAGTATTAGTAACAAGTGACCAATTTCTTATGATTTTGAATAGTCCACTTCACACTCATTACATTGAGTGATGCTCACAAAGTTGAAGAAGTGAGATTGAAACTAGCTAAATGAATCAGATAGCATCAATCATCACCAGATAACACATAATGGAAACATCCCACAAAATCTTTCTAAAACTTAGTTTCTTTGAAATTTTGACAGTCTACCAGAGTTGAGGTAGATCGCCACTGCACGAAAGTTTGGTTATAGAGACGGACAAGTAACAGAGATAGACTTGAAAGAAGGGACATTTACTTTGTTTAGAGGCACATACCACAATTTGCTTGGAAGGTATTGGCAAACCTAATCACATGCAAAATAAGAAATTTCTCATGAATACACCGCAAATATTTCCCTATTTGTGCACACTTCATGAAAACATGTGACTGCAAACTCACCTTCCGTGCACACCTCATGAAAACATGTGACTACAAACTCACCTTCCGGATGCCTTTTATCTTCTACCAACCATGTTCCCATCATTTCTAAAACCTTCCCATAAAATGCATGAGACTGGAAAATGATTCAAAGGCAGCGGATTAGTATACCCGATGATGGAAAAAGTTTCACCTGTTAAAAAGGAATTTCTCAGAGATTCTACTCCTCCCAACATACATTATAACAAGGCATGGCCAAGTTAGATGCAAGTGCTTTCTGTGTACATTTGAACTACCTACTATGAACGATTTACATGTGAATATATAATTGTGTAGATCACCTAAAAAAACTGTAAGAAAAGTATGAGAAGTGATGGAATATTGAACTATTCTTGAATGAAACCATCTGTAAGGTATCAAATCAACCAATAGTATAGGTACATCGTACATAGAAACGTATTTTATTAAATGACCTAGCTTATGGGGAATACAGAGATCAGTTGCCTAAGTTATCAGGATCATCCTAGAAGGTTAGAAGGTGAATGAAACAAAGATGATGATGTGTACCCATATTAATACATTCAAAGAGAACAATTTCACAACTATACTGAAAGCTAGATTGTAATTCAGAGAAATTTGAATCAATGAATACAGTGAGCACCTTTTCAGAGAACTATTTCAATAAAAAAAAATACCAATGCAAATATTTCATGGTGCATTTTGTGCATCCTTTGTGTGGAAGGGTTTGGTATTTCGATTAAAAAAATACCAATGCAAATAATTGATATTGTTAAATTTAAGTTTGGTGATCAATAAACATAAGCATTTATTGTAATTCTAGAAACTGTATATGTGTCATTAGATCTCTGTATGCAGAGATGTGTCTGAGAATTCTAACGCTGGTCATACTATTTCGAAATATAGTAAATGTTTTACAACTAGGTGAATGCTTACTACTAAGTTTTGTATCAAAAACTCTACTAGTATACCCTTTCCTGTTCATATCTCTGGTCTACTTCCATGAATGCATTCTTCTTTGTGCTTTTATGTGGTTGCAATTTTGTCTTTTCCATGTGGTTTGTTGGAAAATGTGCCTCTACTGCCTCACATCAACATGCATCCTCCTCCTGATTCTCTCATTGAAGAAGCACATGGCTGCAGCCATAGGACCCTACACATACAGTCGTGATATTTAGAAAAAAAATTAATCACAGAGAACAGAAGCCAGAAGAAGCACATGGCTGCAGCCATAGAGCCCTACACATACAATCATACAATCGTGATATTTGAAAAAAAAAATACTCTCAGAGAACAGAAACCACCGGTTACTAATGAAATTATATAAAACAAACCTCAAAAACCAGAAATGCATGTGATTGACTCCATACATTGATTAATTAAATTAAACTCAATAAATTCAAATAAGTAACTCCATACATTCATTAATTAAATAAAACTCAATAATTCCTGGAGACTAATCTCTATTAATAAACGGGTAAGCCTGCATATGACAACAATGCATAAAAATCTAGGAAAAGAATTGCAAATGGAAAAATATTTTAGTGCCCAGCTGTAAAGTCAACAGTTGGTCATAGAAAAGCCCAGCTGCAAAGTCAAACTGTTGATTTTGCAGTTTGGCTATTTGATGACTTGGATTCCAATCAGATTATGGTTAAGCAATGATTAAAGCGTAAGTTGAAAATTTACCCCTAATATATAATATATATATGGCATGTTATATTATCGAGGACTCGGAATTTAGGACAGAATGCTATGACCCAGAGCAAAGGGAAAGTTGAATATATATATATATATATATATATATATATATATATATATATATATATATACTAGCCTAGCCTAGCCTAGCAACTTATTAAGTGGTTGATGAAGAATAGCTTGTCATGTAGCCCTCTATAAGTGGCAAGTAGGTGAATAAATTGTATTATTCTGTGTTAATTAGATGAATAATTTATATTATTTTGTATTAATCAAATGTTTTAATAATTAAACTATAACAAGCAGATGAATAATCTATATTATTCTGTGTTAATTAGGTAAATAATCTGTATTAATCAAATGCTTTAATAATTAAACTATGCAAAATGACATGGGCTATCCACAAAGGTAACAGCCTCAATCTCATATGGCTAGGGCTGAGCAACCACGCATCCAAAATGCTGGGAAGTCATCACCAACTATATGTAAAGGGTCCTGGATTTGGATCCCTTGTCAAATATGACAACTCCTTGCACAGTAACTAAAATTTGAAGTCAGGTGGTAGTGCACAATACACTCCACTGAAATTTAAAATAATCCAGTTTTTAATTGGGTTATATTTATGTGAAAAATGCAGTTTGCATGTGTATTTTTGTAAGTGTAATATGTATTTGTATTTTTTTTATTTTGTATTGTGTTTAAGCATTTAAGGAATGTGATTTATTTTTATATAGAATAGAAATTGTGATTTTTTCACTTTCAAATATATGTGTTTATTTTGTTTGTTGGAAATGCTCTTCACATTACTTTTTAATTAAAAAAAACTTTTATTTCAAGGTGTCTCATGGCTAGAGGTTAAGTCTTTATGAAAATTGAATCTTATTAAATGATGAAAAAGTTTTCACTTTCTACTATTAAATCCAACCTCTTCATACAAATATATGTTTTAAATATATACACATGATTCATTTATTTTTCTAATTCTTAAATTTAAAAAAAATCATTTTAAATCTACCAATATAATAATTTAGTTTATATTTAAAAAAATAATAATAATAAATAATTTATTAGGATTACAATCTTATATTAAATATATATGAAATACCATCTAATTATAACAACAAGAAGGAGAGTTGATTAGCAACAAGTCCCTGTTAAGAAGAGAAGAGATAAAAAACTAGTGAATCATTTGATTCAACTTTGATAGTATAGAAGTTAAAAGTTAGAATTAGCCTAGACAACTTTGATACCATCTACTGGATGGCACTGGCAACCATCTCCACATTAGTTCTAGACAAGATTAGAAAACTATTCTTCAACTTCCTCTGGTCAGGGAACAAGGAACAAGTCAAAATTCATCATTTCAACTGGGAAATGTTGGCTACCCCGAAATGGGGTTTCATGAACATCTTTAAATTCTATTTAGCCCTGGAAGCTAAGTCTCTTTGGCGCGCTCTGAMTTCAAGTGGAATCTGGAGTTCTCTCATTAAGGACAAATATTTACCTTACATATCAATCGAGTCCTGGCTTAGATCTGGAGCTCCAATTACAAGGTATGTCTCCCGAACTTGGAGGAATCTCACTAAAATCGTGCCCTSGATCATTCGGTGGCTTGTTTGGAAACCGAGCAATGGTCTTTCTATACAAATTGGCAAGGATTGCATACTCGGCCTTGGACAAGCTTCCCTCCTATCGACGGATATCATATCTCATTTAAATAATAATTACACGAGATTCCTCTTTCAAGCCCGTAGGCACGACACCACATGTACACCAGTCGCTCTTTGGAAGACGGGTTCTAAGTTCGATCTCCCACTAGAGTTGACTGGAGAGTGGTACCGATACACTCGGGAACTTAATGGCGCAGGCATCTTTCTGCAGCATGAGGTAGATCACTTGATGTGGGCTGGAGGGGATAACTCCGGCATTCTCTCGGTAAAAAACCTCTACACAACAATTGTTAACACGACTGGGCACAAAAATATAACTGGATGGCGCAGACACCTTTGGTTTTGGAAGATCCCGCTAAAGATAAAGTTTTTCAATTGGCTCACAATTGAATCCAAAATCCCCACCTGGGATATTCTAATAAAGAACGGTCGGACAGGCCCAAACATTTGCCTTCTTTGCTACAGGGATGAAGAGACAACTATCCACTTATTCGCTCAGTGAAGTTTCACTCGCCAAGTCTGGGACAGGCTCAAGCTAGAAAACATTTCCAATATAAGCTGGACAGGGACCACTATCACTTCCTATTTCGATCATTGGACCACAAACGAACGCATTCACAAACTCCTTCCTCCATTTGTCAACTGGTTTATTTGGAAGGCCAGAAATGCAAAGATCTTTGATGATAAACAACCTTCAATCAATGTTGTTGCTTATAAAGCCCTGGGACTGTATCAAAACTGGAAAGATATCCATCCAGGTATAATAAAAAAAAGGATTTTGATCAGTCCGCTTATTTCCAAGGATACTTTGATGGATTGGTTCGACGGAGTTGCTCAAAAAAGTGGAGCTATCAGCGACGAAGTAGGTGGTGTGATTAAAATTAACACTAACTCCAACATCAGATGGACTCTTTGTTGCGGCCCAGACATCAATACAAAGGCAGATCTATTGGGTGCCTGGGCTATGCTACACTTGGCCTCCAGACATAATGTTGAAAATATACACTTGGTTGGTGACTCTAAAGTCATCATTAATTGGTTGAACAATCAGGATAACCTGCACCCAATCACTCTCTTGGCTTGGAAAGATAGAGTCAAAGGCCTTTTTCAACATTTCAAAAAACTCTACTTCTCCCATTCCTCCCTGGAATACAATAAGGAAGCGAATTTACTATTTAAATCGGCTTTAAAAAAAAGGCAGGTGTTCTCTCCTTTAACCATTGGTCACATGGTCATGAGAGACCCACACTTGCTATAAAAATATTTTAGAACTGGAGGACCAAGATTGCAGGCAACCTTCAAAGTTTTCCCATATTACTTTTTTACTTTTTTTTTGTTAATAGTTCACATATTTCTGAAATGACTTTTCTTTTCCACTGACTCTACGCAACTATTGTATCCATACTCATCTCTCCTATATGATCATTGGTCATTTGGCCTTGTTATCATTATAGGTGAGTGAGGCAATTGAATCTGATCCATTGATAATGTAATTGATGTGAAAACATATTATATTCTAAATATAATTGAAAAAAAAATAGACTAAAAAAAAACTAATAAAATTATTAAAAAAAATTAATAGAATGATTGATTAATTATATTAATATTTATATATGTTTAAAATGGTTAACATTTCGGGCAAAGTTTTATGAATAAAATTCTTAACAAATAGGTGGAACTTTAATTTTGAACATAATTTTATGGAAGCCCCGTATCCCCTACTCTAGTTTAATGTATAATGAAATGTTTTTAAATTTTTTTATGTAATTTTAAATAAAATAATATATTTAAAAAATTAAATAAATATAATTATATATATATATATTCGTATATATATTAGGATTAAATTCAGAGGGGAGTAGGGTATGTATAATTTCGTAGATGTTATCAGTCAAATTATTGGGCGAAGGGAGGTCTCTTGTCCCACAAACAAAGGAGTCTCATACACCAATTTAGTATGCTAACTTGACCGTGATCTTAAAAATAGATTATTATTATTATTATTATTATTATTTATAATTTTTTTTGTCATCCAATTTCTACCCTTTACAAAAAGTTTCAAACATACTTTCCATGCTTTCACCAACTTTTCTACATATACTTATGCGTAAACCACTACTCAACATTTATACATATACTTGTGACTAAACCACTACTTATTTACAATAAATAAGTATAATAATCTCAAAATACACTAGAAGCCGTGAAAGCAATAAATACGTATAATAATCTAAAAATACACTAGAAACCATGAAAGTTGTTGTTTTTTTTGTGGGGTTAAAAGACAAAGTTAAAAGTATTGGGTTAATCTTTAAAAAGTTAATGAGTTAAATATGTTTTAGGTAAAGTTGTTGTTTTTTTTGTGGGGTTAAAAGACAAAGTTAAAAGTATTGGGTTAATCTTTAAAAAGTTAATGAGTTAAATATGTTTTAGGTTAACAGTTGTGGTTTTGGGTTTTATGGTTTTTTTGGTAGTATATTGTATCTTGTTTGGCTAGCTTGGTAGGATTTGGTCAAGGGAGAAATAGTGTGTCAATGATGTGTGCACCATTTATATGTTTTGTGTTGCTAATTTATTATTTCTCTAGTAAGCATTGCTTATTCCTAACAACTAGTATCAAAGCCAAGATAGCTAGTGGCAAGGCTAGAGGATTAGGGCATTTGTAAGAGTGGGCATGGTAAGTGCATTCTCATGGAGCCTTGAAGGTAATAGCAACATTAAATAAAAAAATATTATTATTATAAT
The DNA here is from genome assembly GCA_032191745.1 of Picea mariana. Taxonomy (NCBI): domain Eukaryota; kingdom Viridiplantae; phylum Streptophyta; class Pinopsida; order Pinales; family Pinaceae; genus Picea; species Picea mariana. The sequence continues at coordinate 23,760 of JASDQU011027729.1, read as the reverse complement.
GGAGTTGAAAATTTAATTACATGTAAATGGGTATACTAAAAAAAATTATTATTATAAAGGAGTTGAGAATTTAATTACATGTAAATGGGCATACAAGTGTAAGACTTAGTTAGGCATGCCTATCTCTAATAAATTATTAGTAAAAAATATATATAAATTTAGATGATAAGGGGAAACATGTCAAATTATCTCTGGTTATAAACTTTTAGGGAATAGGATAATTATCTCAAATCAAATTTAAAGAGAGATTTTTAGATTAAACTTGAATCCCTAAAAACAATCAATAAATTAAATATGTTTTAGATTAACACTGATGATTCTAAGAAACATAATTTTGGTAGCTCATAATATTGGATCTATAAATTACATGTAATCAAAGTCTTAAAAAAATTCAAGATACTTCATTATAATGGATCTCCATGTGAAGGGAGATGGTTTTCTTGGTCAAATTTAAATTTAATTAAAGGAAAAAAAAATATGTTTGGCTAGTTTGATTTTACAAGGTAAATTGTATATCAACAAGGGTTGCATGGCAATGCAGTTCCTGCCGAGTTAGGTGGGAAATACATGTTGAACAACATAGATACATTTAACTGCAAATTTAATAAAGACGGAGAAAAAAAAAAGTCTTTGAAATTAAATTTTTTTTTATGACAGAAACTCGAGATTGAGAATAAAAATTATTATGGTATGTATGGGCTGTAATAAGCAAAATATGTGTGTATATATATAAAAGGAATTTAAACTTCCATTTTATAATGCCAATAATCTGAATCTAAATATAAGATAGAGAAACGTGAGCAAAGTTGTAGAGAAACATGGGCAAAGTTGTACCCTAGATGTAACAATATGCCAACAAATTTGTAATGGTACCTCGTTGATTGAATGTTTTTTTTTTTTTTTTTTTAAATAAAAAAGGTGGAACCTATTATATTAGCAAAAAGGAGTATACAGTGACTGTTGATGACGCCAGCTCTCCCGCCTGAACAGGAAACCAGGACAGCTTGGTCTCCTATGCCAGGTGCAACCCTGTTGCCAAAATATACATGTGAATGCCCTGCCCGAAGGAAACCAGGGCTATTATGCTAATAAGTTTCAAAAAAGAAGCCATAACTAGACATAAAGAAACTGAGCGCTCTAACTAAACTGAGACAACAGAGATACTTCTAACCAGAAACTTTGGTGAATCTATTTGCTAGTGCTAGGTCCTTCGTTCCTCTTCTGACGCCAACCTGCTGGAAGCGAGTACGCCTGCGCGCATGTCGGACATTGCCGCTTCGGAAGGTTCTTGGAGTGGGTTGCAAAGAGCATGTCCAGCCTTTGGTCCATCCTGGCGAGGTGAAAAGCTTGGTCGTCCATCAGATTCCAGAGCTCGAAGATGAGTGGGAGGTGCCATAATTCGGAAGCTCGTGTGCTGGAGTCCCCCGCTGCTTGGGTCGGAAGTCCTGTTGGCTCCGCAATCCCTATGGTGTCGTCGGGAGGGGTTTCCTCCTCCATAATGCAGGGTGGGAAGAGGTCCTCTGTGCTGTCAGCGCTGGGGTTCCACAGGGCGTCTCCAGGCGGTAGCTTGCTTTCCTGTGCGCGTGCAATTGAGGGGTGGCTCTGCATAGCCTCCTCCAGACTAATTTCCTCTACAATCACCATGGGAGGCGTCCATGGTCGTCTTTTGCGTCAGGTGGACGCTAAGGCAAGTGCTCGCTCAAAATTTCATATGCGCTTGCGTCGGGATTCGGCCCTGTACCAGGGGGCCCCTCTGCGCAATTTCCCTCTGACCCTGGGCATGGTGGAGACCCTGGAAGGGGTCCGAGTTCCTGTCAGATTGGCCTCTCCTCTCTCAGACTTCGGTGGAGTTCGGAATTGCTGCTCAGACAGAGTGAACACTGTGAGGGGCCAATGCTTCTCTTCCCAATTCATCACCGTGATTAAACACCAAGCTGCCATGACCGCCAAGGCCATTAAGGCTGGGTGGTGAGTGCTCTGTCGACTGGTACATCTCCCTCGCGTGAGAGGGCTCATCAACTAGAGGTGGCTGGTGCAGGCCATTGTCTAATTAATAATCGAAGGGCGCTCGCCAGTTGATGCAATAAATGGGCATCCCGGCGACCACCCGCGTGTCCGCTGATGCTCTCGTGTCACCCCATCCGGGGCCTCGTTGATTGAATGTTATATCAATATTATATTTTAAATAAATACCCATAAAATTTATTTTTATATAATTTAATAATCTGCAAAACAATATTTATCCTCACCTCTACCTCTAAATTTATTATTTAAAAAATAACACATACAATTAGAAATTGGTTGTCTTATCTATAGCATTATTTAATTCCTTTTTCTCTAAGATTATTTAATTCATACATTTTAACGCTTAGGTTTTAAAGAGTACACATCCATCATTTCATTTCTACAATTATCCACGTGTGTGGTGGACACATCACATGGTTTAGCTCCACGTGTCTAGTGAACACATCGGTTTCTATGTCATGATATGAGAGAGGAATAAAGGCATAAAACTTGTGATAATTATGATAATTCTATATATACAAAAAGCTCCTTATACTGCCTCTTCAATGGAATAGGCATATGTTTATGTATACTAGAGATTGAATTCCATATTATAATTTTTATTTGTTAAGTGTTATATTTGTTAAATATTATATTTGTATTTGTTTATTGATTAATGAAATTTATATTAAATAAATTTTTAATTTTTAATAATAATTTTAATAAATAAATATGTTATAAAATACAATTTTAGTTTATGAAAAAAAACAATAACTTTGTTATATATGTCTACTTATGTCAGAATGTTTATTTGTTAAGTGTTATATTTGTATTTGTTTATTAATTAATGAAATTTATATTAAATACAATTTTTTTAGTAAATTTTTAGTAATAATTTTAATGAATAAATATGTTATAAAATATAATTTTAGTTTATATAAAAAAAATAACTTTGTTATAAATATTCAAACATACAATAATGTCATGTTTAAAAAAAAAAAACTATTAAAAATTAAAAAAAATAAAACTATTAAATATTAAAAATTGTATAATTGGAAAAATCGAATCGTAAAAGGCTCCATAGAAAAATTATTAAATAAACAATATCTTCATAACAAAGTTCAAACTAACAAAATTCTGGTCAATAATAAAATTTATTAAATAAATAATATCCAAGTGACAATACACATTTTTTAAAAACAAAGAGAAACACACTTATGGGCAACTAAAAAATGGAGAATAAGAAAAATAAACGCAAAATGAATATTTTCTTCCCAAAAAAAGTCAACTTAAGTTTTGTAAACAATTATTTTAAATTAATTAATATAATGTCATCTTAATTTTAAAATTCATTTTCAAATATAAAGTAGATACTAAATCTAAATCTTCATATTTATTAAATAATATATTTCAATTATAAAATAAATAAAAAACCATTTTAAAATAAATTAAAAAGTCATTTTAATACTAAATTTTAATTTTAAAATAAATAAAAACTCATTTTAATACTAAATTTTGATTTTAAAATAAATAAAAAAGTTAATTATAAATRAAAAAARTCATCTTAATTTTAAATTTATAATAAAAAAAAAAAAATATCTTATAAAAAGTCATCTTAATTTGAAACTTATCATAAATAAATAAATAAAACTATCTTATTTTATTTTAAATAGATAATAAATAAAATCTAAATTTTATATTTTTCTATAAATAAAAATATCAAAAACTAAATCCAAATCTTCATCTTTATTAAATAAATAATTCAGTTTAATCTTTTTTAAATAATATATAAAAAAATAAATATTGAAATTTGCATCTTTAATTATTTCAAGTATAAATAATAATTTTAGTTTACATAAATCTATCCCAATAAAAAAACGAATCCAGATTTTATTTTTTATTAAAGAATATATAAAAGTACACGAATAATTTGTGGGCTCACCTCCCGACAGCGTAACTCCCAAGGACCTTCGAGTACAGTGGCATTCAAACAATATTGATACACTACGAATATTTTAATCAGAAATCGAACTTAAAGTCACTATCATCGGCATGCGGTGGAGGCGGCAGAGGCTCGTAGAGAATACAATACAGAGGCTCGATGAAAACAATACACAGAGCCAGACCGAGCCGTCCATCCGTTTTTGAAGAGAAGACACATTAAACATTCGTACCTAGCACCCAACATCTTTGTCATGTCAAATTGGCAAATTCATTAATTGTGTAATTAATTTTATACATTGAATCACGTGAAGCCTGCAATAACACATCAAAGATATTAACCAATGAAACTTTAGAAAAATATGTTTTTTTATTATTTAAAAAAATATATTTATTGATTTCCTATGTTACACATTGAATATAGTACATAAATTTAAAGTCAACAATAACTAAACTAATAGAAAGTCAAAGGCAAACTCATTGCTATAGTCCCAGCGTTTGGCAGGGACTAATAATGGTTTCCATTAAATGAGTGGCATTGCAAAGTACAACAAGAATAGTTAGGAGCTCTTTATTTAAGAGCAGATCCCCATAGTAATCACATTGTCCAGAGAGATATCCCACAGGTATGTACAAGTAGTTGAGAGATTAAATAAACAGAGCATATATACAAGCAATCTAATAATCAGAACCCCTGAGTAAATCAAATGACTCATTGAGACAGATACATCTCAAAAAGTTGTTGCATCATCTGGATCAATAAGTCCTTTTTGTTGTGGGAGCCAACCCTAGAGAAATAAAATCAGCTATACAGGTAGAAGAGCACATTGTATTTCTAGGAGATGAATGAGAAGCCTTATGGGCTTCTAAGGCAGTTGTACGCGGCCAAAAGAAAGAATTTCATAGGTAGCCCATACCAATCAACATGGTATTCGTCATGAAGAGGCCATAACAGTTTACAAGGCCAGACAACATACATCCATACAGTTTATGATGAACATTTAATCAGGCATAAATGTTAATATGGGAGGAATAATCAAGGGTTCCGGCTCCTTCCCATCCCATCCATTCTTCCCACTCGTCCCAAGAATCGCTATTGACTCCCATCATACCCTCCACATAGTAATCGACATAACAACTTTGTTGCTTTGCCTTTTCCAAACTGGACATTATAGTCTGCTCATTCGTCACAAAAGCCACAACAATCAGAACCATGGGCATGCATAAGAATCCCATGTTACAAAATGAAAATGTATATAAATAAAAGATTACTCTTAGGTAAGCAAGTTACCTCATAAGCCTGATTGATCTTCTGAAACTGAACCCCACAGTTATCTCCTTTGCAAACATCGGGATGATACTGTAACCAAATTATATTAACATATCAGTGCAATATCATTTGATCCAAACTATTTTTAATATTGAAAACGAATAATGAATTTTTGTGAAAATCTATGATAAGGGATACTGCCAGACATAAATTTTCTTAAAAAATCTTCAAGAATGTGTGGAGCCTCAAATTTTTAATTTCTATTTCTAACCTATATCTTATTTTTCTATTTGCTCCAGAAACGGAAGACTTATCATTGAAAATATCTCTGATATTGAAACTAGGGTGCATAGTTTCAACTGGGTACTTCCATACCTGCAACGCAAGGCGACGGTAGGCTTTCTTGATATCTTTCTCAGCAGCCCCGGGGCTCAATCTCGGAGTCTTATACTCCTCTTTCATCCCAGGAAAAGCAAGAGAGGCCATCACTGTTGCATTCCTCTTGCCTCCAAAATTCTTCTTCTTTCCACTCTTTCTTTCTAAGAATGAATTCTCGTTGGCACCCACAAGGATTCGAACAGAGGCAGCCATGATCTCTGAGAAAAGATATTGCTGACCCACAAACCGCGCTTGAAGCCCAACTGCAAAACCGATCTTATCTTCCAGATCCCAAAATGGGTGCACCCAAATCCAGTTACTCAGTTACTGCCCTCCAGAAAAACCAAAACAAATAGCAGAGATTGCTCCAAATGTGGGTATCAAATCACAAGAGAAGAATGCATATATGAACAGATCTACCACTGTACTCTAGCGTAAAGATGATTATAATAATCGATTTCAATGATAGATTAGCTTAAATATGTTTTGCAGTTTTAACTTTAGATTATCAATGATAGATTGTAACGCTATCTGGTAGTTTGTATTCGTTCACTGTCGCGTCATGCAATCCACCTCTTCCAAACAAGAAGAATGGGAGAGCGTGAAAAGACTGAAGGTTAGGTCACTTCAAGGTAACAAGGACAGTGAATAATTGAGTTAAGGGGGTAGTTGGAAGAAGTGAAATAAACATTAATTAAAGTATTGGAAGAAATGAAACGGACAATAACACTTCAAAGTTATCAGCCAATAAAATTATAACAAATATATTTTTTATTTATTTTAAAATATATGAATTGAAACTTTTTAAGTTAAACATTAGAATTTCTGAAAATTTTTAAAATCAACCATAAACTAATGTCAAATCAATCATAAACTCATTGCATAGTAGTTTGGACTAATAATAATATGAGAATAATAATATGAGAATGATTCATGCATTTATTTATTATTTATTTGACAAACTTTGTTTATTCCTTGAAAAAAAAAAATCAAACACACCAAAGTTTTCTTCGAACGGAGAGTAGAAAAACGCGTGGGTTGAGTTGGATAACCGTAGCATGCCATTTGTTTTTGGCGAGATATACCATTAAAAATTTTGGTCAATGCATTAGGTAGGGAGCTTTTAATAGCTTATGTCTACCAGTAGACAGGCTAGATGCATAAAATCTTCCCTTCTTGCCCTCGATCTCTCGATTGAATAGAAGAGAAAAAAATAGCAGGAGGCGGTGCTATCATGGCTGTAAGAACACGGGCAGTAGTCGCTCTCATCTTCATCACCATCCTCGTAATGCTTTCTTCTTACTCGGGTGAGTGGAAATGATCTGATTTTCTTTCTTCAATTCACTGCTTGTTTATGTATCTGATTAATCGTGCGGTTTTATGAGGAAAAAGGATTTAATTATTTATTGTTATGAACTGAATGTCGATGCAGTTCAGCCATTGATGGATTTTGAGGGACGGAAGATCGCCGGGATAAGAGGCGCTTATCAGCACCAGCAGCGGAGGAGGGAAATGGAAGAAGGGCAGGAAGAAACCGTTGCAGAATCGAAGAGGAGGCGGGAAGAGGCGCCAGCACCGCCCACAGCTAACACCAACTTCCCCGGCCCTGATCCCTCCCCCAACAGCAACAAGTGATTATTCCGTTGACAGTACCCTACAGGTATATATTTCCATGGTCTCCAATAAGCCAGTTGATCAATCTGTTCCGCCACCGACTGTGTGATGGAAGTCCGTAAATCGTGAAGCCGGATGATTAATGATAATATTATTGGACTCTGAGGTTATTGCTTTGAACCGTAAAATTCTATGTTCAAGCAAATTTGAGATTCGTTTTGATATGTGAAATACTTTGCTCATGAAAATTTGAAGTCAAATGCCTGAAGCCATTTCTGGTTAAATAAAAAATGAAATGCCCTATTTTGTGCTCTAAATACATTGATTGAGAATTGTCGCGTCACGTTAATTTATTTACTCACATGAGAGTGTTTCAACTCAAATTATAAAATGCATTTCATTTTCTCGTGTTACAAATTCAAATTATAAAATGCATTTCATTTTCTCGTGTTACAAATAATTGTATACACTTATTGTTTATATTTATATGGAAAATGCCTATTTCAATGCTGACACAATTGTAAATATTATAACATTATATAAATAATAATAATAATATGTAGATATACGAGTGTATTTTTTAAATGGAATGTCAAAGTAAATTTTGGTGACGTATGGTTTATAAATGAAATGCTAAAGTGAGTTTTTGTGACTTTATTGTTTATAAATGGAATGTTAAAGTGAGTTTTTGGTGACTGTATGGTTTGAAGGTGATTTTTTATATTAAGAATATTAAAGTGAATTTTGGTGGTTGTATGGTTTAAATAAAAAGTGTTTTTTTATATGGTTTATGAATAATTAATAAATATTTATTTTTATTTAATATTTTATTTTTGGAATTAATTGTGGTAGATTAAGTCATTAATCTATGATTCATATTCATTAGTATTAGTTGTAAATTTATCATGATTTTGAATAGTTCATTTAGCATTCATTTTATGGTGAGTATTGCTAGTAGAGGTGAAGAAGTGGGATTGAAACTAGCTTACTAATTACATCTGGTGATACCCATAGGGGTGAAGAAGTAGGATTGAAACTAGCTAAATGAATTGCATAGCATTAATCATCACCTTTGGGGCTTGAGCCCGATAACTAGGACTTTCCAAGGAGTCACTCATTCCAAGACTCTTCTGAGCTTGCTTAAGTGTGGATTTTTTCCCCCACAATCAAGCCCACTTAGCTCTATTATCCCATGTGCAAAACCTTAGCAAGTATTATGCCTCATGAACTATCCAATTAGAGCAGGCTTCACTCTTTTTTGTTTAAGCATCAAGGAGCTTCCATAGTCCAACATATGAAATCTCATTTTCCTAATTAATTGTGGTAAAGTAAGTCATTAACCTATGACCCATATGATATATCCATTAGTATTAGTCACAAGTGACCAATTTCTCATGATTTTGAATAATTCACTTAGCATTCATTGCATTGGGTGATGCTCACAACATTGAAGAAGAGGGATTGAAACTAGCTAAATGAATAAGATAGCATCAATATCACTAGATAACACATAATAGAAACATCTTTATACCCAAAGTCTTTCTAAAACTTAATTTCTTTGAATTTTGACAGTCTTCCCGCGTTGAATTAGATCGCCACTGCACGAAAGTTTGGTTATAGAGACGGACAAGTAACAGAGAGAGTTGAAAGAAGGGACATTTTCTTTGTTTAGAGGCACATACCACAATTTGCTTGGAAGGTATTGGCAAACCTAATCACATGCAAAATAACAAATTTCTCATGACTACACTGCAAATATTTCCCTATCTGTGCACACCTCATGAAAACATGTGACTGCAAACTCACCTTCCGTGCACACCTCATAAAAACACGTGACTTCAAACTCACCTTCCGGATGCCTTTTATCTCCTACCAACCCATCATTTCTAAAACCTTCCCCATAAAATGCATGAGGCTGGAAACTGATTCAAAGGCAGCGGATAAGTATACTCAATGATGGAAAAAGTTTAACCTATTAAAAAGGAGTTTCTCAGAGATTCTACTCCTCCCACCATACATTATAACAAGGCATGGCCAAGTTAGATGCAAGTGCTTTCTGTATACATATGAACTACCTACTATGAACAACTTACATGTGAATATATAATTGTGTAGATTACCTAAAAAAATTGTAAGAAAAGTATGAGAAGTGATGGAATATTGAACTATTCTTGAATGAAACTATCTGTAAGGTATGAAATCAACCAATAGTATAGGTACATCGTACATAGAAACATATTGTATTAAATGACCTAGCTTATGGGGAATACTGAGATCAGTTGCCTAAGTTTTAGGATCATAATGGAAGGTTGTCTTCATGAAGGTGATTGAAACAAAGATGATGATGTGTACCCATATTAATACATTCAAAGAGAACAATTTCACAGCTATGCTGAAAGCTAGATTGTAATTCAGAGAAATTTTAACCAATGAATACAGTGAGCACCTTTTCAGAGAACTATTTCAATAAAAAAATACCAATGCAAATATTTCATGGTGCATTTTGTGCATCCTTTATGTGGAAGGGTTTGGTATTTCAATTAAAAAAATACCAATGCAAATAATTGATATTGTTAAATTTAAGTTTGGTGATCAATAAACATAAGAATTTATTGTAATTCTAGAAACTGTATCTGTGTCATTAGATCTCTGTATGCAGAGATGTGTCTGAGAATTCTAACGCTGGTCATACTATTTCGAAATATAGTAAATGTTTTACAACTAGGTGAATGCTTACTACTAAGTTTTGTATCAAAAACTCTACTAGTATACCCTTTCCTGTTCATATCTCTGGTCTACTTCCATGAATGCATTCTTCTTTGTGCTTTTATGTGGTTGCAATTTTGTCTTTTCCATGTGGTTTGTTGGAAAATGTGCCTCTACTGCCTCCCATAGAACCCTACACATACAGTCATGATATTTAGAAAAAAAATTACTCACAGAAAACAGAAGCCAGAAGAAGCACATGGCTGCAGCCATAGACCCCTACACATACAATCATGATATTTGAAAAAAAAAATACTCTCAGAAAACAGAAACCACCGGTTACTGATGAGATTATATAAAATAAACCTCAAAAACCAGAAATGCATGTGATTGATTCCATACATTGATTAATTAAATAAAATTCAATAATTCATGGAGACTAATCTCTATTAATAAATGGGTAAGCCTGCATATGACAAAAATGCATAAAAATCTAGGGAAAGAATTGCAAATGGAAAAATATTTTAGTGCCCAGCTGTAAAGTCAACGGTTGGTCATAGAAAAGCCTAGCTGCAACGTCAAACTGTTGATTTTGCAGTTTGGCTATTTGATGACCTGGATTCCAATCAGATTATTGTTAAGAAAATTTACCCATAATTAACATATATATATATATGGCATGTTATATTATCGAGGACTCGGAATTTAGGACAGAATGCTATGACCGAGAGAAAAGGGCAAGTTGAATATATATAAACACTAACCTAGCCTAGCATAGCAACTTATCAAGCGGCTGATGAAGAGCAGCCTGTCATGCAGCCCTCCATAAGTGGCAAGCAGGTGAATAATCTGTGTTATTATGTGTTAATCAGGTGAATAATCTGTATTACTCTGTGTTAATCAGGTGTTTTAATAATTAAACTATGACAAGAAGGTGAATAATCTGTGTTGCTCTGTATTAATCAGGTGAATAATTTGTATTAATCAGATACTTTAATAATTAAACTATGCAAAATGACATGGACTATCCACAAAGGTAACGGCCTCAATCTCATATGGCTAAGGCTGAGGCAACCACGCATCCAAAATGTTGGGAAGTCATCACCAACTATATGTAAAGGGTCCTAGATTTGGATCCCTTGTCAAATATGACAACTCCTTGCACAGTAACTAAAATTTGAAGACAGGTGGTAGTGCACAATACACTCCACTAAAATTTAAAATAATCCAGTTTTTAATTGGGTTATATTTATGTGGTAAATGTAGATTGCATGTGCGTTTTTGTTTTTGTAAGTGTAGTATGTATTTGTATTTTTTTTATTTTGTATTTTGTTTAAGCACTTAAGGAATGTGATTTTTTTATATATATAATAAAAATTGTGATTTTTTTACTTTCAAATATATGTGTTTATTTTGTTTATTAGAAATGTTCTTCACATTACTCTTTAACTAAAAGAAACCTCTATCTCAAGGTGTTTCAAGGCTAGAGGTTAGGTCTTCATAGAAATTGAATTTTGCCCAATGATGAAAAAGTTCTCACTTTCTACTATTAAATCCAACCCCTTCATACAAATATATGTTTTAAATATATACATATGATTCATTTGTTTCTCTAATCCTTAAATTTAAAAAAATCACTTCAAATCCATCAATATAATAATTTAGTTTATATTTAAAAAATAATAATAATAAATAAATTATTATGATTACAATCTTATATCAAATATATATGAAATACCATCTAATTATAACAATAATAAGGAGAGTTGATTATCAACAAGTCCCTGCCAAGAAGAGGTAGGAAACTAGTGAATCATTTTACTCAACTCTGATAGTATAGAAGTTAGAATTAGCCTAACACATGTTTGGTGATTTTTCACTGGATTCTTAAAGAGTGGGAAGGGAGAGTTAGCTTATATCAATATATATGAAATACCATCTAATTATAACAACAAGGAGAGTTGCTTAGTAACAAGTCCATGCCAAGAAGAGGTAGGAAACTAGTGGATCTTTTTACTCAACTCTGATAGTAGAGAAGTCAGAGCTAGCCTAACACATGTTTGGTGATTTTTCACTGGAGTAAGAAGGGAGAGTTAGCTTTAAAAGTAAGGTTATTGTTATTTTTTTTTTAAATGAAATAGACATCTACAAAAGCATGGTAAACCAATTTCCTAATTTTTTAATGGGTGATTTTTTACTCTGAAAGCATGAGAAGGGAGAGTTAGCTAAAGCTAACCAAATAAAACCACTGTAAATGAAAATAAACATCAACTGTAAATGAAAATAAACATTGATGTTTGGTAATTTTTAATGAAATAAGCATTACATTTATTACTGTTTTATTTGGTAATTTTTAATGAAATACTCATTACATTTATTATTGGTTTATTGGTTTTTTTTAAATGAAATATTTATTGTCAATTATTGTTTTCAAAGTTTATAGTAATTAATAATAAAATAACAGAAATGTATAAATTTGTTAAATCTGAATAAATTTGTGGTTTTCTCAAAGATGTGACACTTACCTAATGAAAATATGAGAGGAATAGTGGCCTATGCAATTGATTTGTTTATTAATTTTTTTAATTTAGTCTGTTTTTAAAAAAATTCATAGTAAATATTCCATCTCTTGTTTATTGATTTTTTTAATTTAATCTGTTTATAAAATTCTTTCATAATAAATATTCCATTTCTTAAACTAATCTGTTCATAAAATTCTTTTATAGTAAATATTTCATCTTTTAAATTAATCTGTTTATAAAATTATTTCTTAGTAAATATTCCATCTTTTAAACTTTGGAGTAAAGTTTTTACAAAATTTTGTTTTTATTTCTTTTTATCTCTATAAATATTCAATAAATTTGGATTAGAATGGATTTATAAAAACGGTAATACAATTATGAAAACTATTTGCATCTTATCCATAGATGCATTGGGCTCCATCAACAACATTTAATAAATACACCGGGCTATTCCTATAACTGTTTATTACTTTCATACAATTGTTTATTACTCTTATACAATGATTTCCTTTGAATTAATCTATTTGGATTCTTCCACATAGTTAAAGCAAACACCCTTATATTAGTGGTATTGGTTAAATAGGGAAACATACTTCATTCCGGTAGCCCCATTTATCCCATCTCGATCTGGAATGACCAGACCAAACTAACTAATCCTTGTGGAACCCCCAAGTCCAATAAGTTGGAAGACCGACTAGCAAGATGCCCCACGCGGGAGATAGCTCATCTAGTTAAAAAAAACAACCACAAACCAGTCATGTACCTATATTCGATGGGAACCAACCTTTGGCTCACACAAGTGCTCAATCTGGGTAAACCTATGAATGCCAGCCAAAATAGACCATGTTGGCTCTTAACCCTATGGATATCTAAGGGAGAAAATCCAGGGGTTAACATGTGTCAACAAGTTTTGCAATGAACATTTGAAATATAAATCATTACTTATGTCATATACTTTTGAGATTATCTACAACTTGTTTTGTGTTGTTATCAAAGCTACCTAGGAGAGACATAGATAGAACATATTGTAACACAAAAGGAACCATTTTTTTTTTCAAAAAAAACAAACAAACTAGATTACTAAAAAAAAGGTACCAAGTTATCTTAATAAAGGTATGTTAATTGTGAATTTTCACCCTTCTAAATCCACCTTTCATTGTTAATATATTATTTATATTTGAAGCAAAACATGTGAAAAATTTATTCTTTTACAACATTGCTTTCTTTCTTTGTAAAAAACCATGGAAGATTATCTGGAATGTCCATCACTAGAAGAATGAATCAATTTCACATTATATGATTAACTTCTTGAATGTCACTAAAATTTTTGATGATTTTATTTTTGTTACTCCTTCCATATAAGATTCTCCATCATTATTTTGTATCATTCTTCCTTATATGCATTTTATCAAAAAAATGAGTTACTTGTAGGTGCTCATAGTAGGGAAACCTATTGAATTGGATGGAGTATCTTTTCATTCATTGTGGAAGCCCATTAATGCATTCACAACGTAGTTATGTTAAAAAAATTGAATTAAATAAAAAATGCATAATATTACATATGATACAAAGACCATTTCCAATTGCTTACCTTGATAATTATTATTATATTCCAATGTCCATAATCAAAGTGTCATTCTTCATGGTTTTATTCTAGTATCTTCCTTCCCATGAAAAATATGGCATTCAATAGTTCGATACCAATGGTTCTTAGGGAGGAAGTGTCTATACTCATTAAGCACCTCCTTCCTTAAACTGCTTGAATATTGAGATATCATTTTGGGACCACAAATTATACATGCAAATTTACCTTGTGGTTAAAGACTCATAAGATATGGAATAATGCCAATACCAATATACCAAGAAATTATTTAAAAAAAATACATTATATTTTGATGAAAACATACATTGTTAAAGTGTAGTACTTTATATACCATAAAAATGTGTTATCCCTAGGACATCATGAACAATCCATGTATGTATTCCATGGAATTGAAATTGTTTTTCCCAACTAGTTTGGAGATGATGTATGTAGTGATGCCAACAAATAAATTTAGAAGTTTTCCAATAAGAGGATCGATATATATATATCCATATCTTTAAATTTGTACGTGTCTAATAATTTGAAAAAACACATATTTATTAGTTTGTACTTATAATAAATTATGTAACAAACAAAAAAAATGAAACGTTATGTTGACAACATTATTGTAAACAAATATCTGGAAAAATCGTTGCCAAAATTGCATGCTCCCTATTTATTGACATCCAAGGAGGATGGTTATTTTTTATAAAACAAATAGGGCACATTGAGTAAATATAATTGATCTCTCCAAATGGTTTGATCCCATCGAATACCAATGAAAGCCTAACATTACAAGGTTCTTCTTTAAAAAATAGCTATATTTCCTCGAAGTCCCTAAATGTTAAGTTTTATTTATTTACAAAACATTAGGTTACTTGTATTCTTTTGCTTCATTACCATTAACATACATATATCATGTATTGAGAAATAACAACATAAAGAAGAAACAAAATGAACACAAGAGTTTTATCTTGGGAAAACCCCAAATGGGGGAAAAACCCAACAAGATTTCTTAGATAGGTTTTGTTCACAAGGAAAATCAAAATAGATAAACCCTAGCACAAAGGCTATCTCAACCAAAAATACCACCACAAATGCATCAACAACACTACACCAAGATAGCGCACCTCCTCAAGGAGTAGCACATAAGAGAGAGATACCAAAAGACTGAACAAGAAGAAACTGAGTCATTGTAGCACCTATGTCACTTCATCCAAACTTGTGCCTTGCTCCTGTGTAGCTGGGAGAGTGTGTGTGAGTGAAAAAATGAGCTAGGGCGCCTTCTTATTTATATTTTTCATGTCCTTTCAGATGGGCCGACTTCTCTTCTGGGAAGGTATATTTTCATTATACTTTATTCTTCTGGGATGACTTCTCTTCTAGGGTATTTCAACATCTGTCCAATGGATCTATTGCTTCCAGAATATTCTTCACATCTAAGAAAGGTCATCTAGGAGGGAAAGATCCTCTCATAGATATCAAAACATAAACACTCCATCTTAGCTAGGGAGGCATATTTTACGATGTATTCATCTAGTAGTCCACTGAATACTCTGCAGTCAGTTGGTAGCACACAACTACCACAATGCCATTGGTATCTCGAATCGTCTGTCAGAGTCTATGCAATCAAGTAGCACACAACTAATCTCAATGTGAACTGGTAGTCTCCATGGAAATTAGATAGTAGCACACACCTACTACAATTCCATCTAGTATAACATGAATGTGTCAATCCATAATAGTACATAACTACTATCCAGTGGTGCACAACCACTCAAAGTAGCACATAGCTACTATCCAGAGACACAATGTCTCTCTCCGGCGATCAACCACAATATAACAGTCTCTAAGATTATGCAACAATCAACAAGTGGAACACAACCACTACAATATTCCCTCAGGCATAATCATAGTCTTCCACCTCCATGACTATGCAAAAATAATTTAGTAGTACACAACTACTACAATATTCCCTCAACTATAGTAAGGATCTATATGAATATGCATCAATCAACTAGTAACACACAACTACTACAATATGCTCTCAACCATAGTCATACCTATGATAATGCAACAATCAACTAGTAACACACAATTACTACAACATGACATCAACCATAATCATAGTCGATGTCTCTATAATTATGAAACAATAATATAGTAGCGCAAAATTACTACAATATTCCATCAACCATAGTTATAGTCTCATCCAGTAGCATGAAGCTACTCCCATAGTCCTCACGACTATGYGTGTGATGTTTCTTCTCTCATCAGGTCCAACAATGCATTATCTCCTCAGTCACAAGACTGATCCAGGGAACCCTTGACCAAAGGGGTTAGTTGGCATGAGAAGAAACAACACACCTCCCTCTCAACGAGAGTGGACATTCTTCACCTCGAGTCTTTCTKCTCTTAGTCAAATCAACATGACTAATAGGAGAAAGACTGCACCTGTGACATTCACCACTAGCCAAATCAACATGGCTAATCCTGTGAGTGAATGTATCATTCCCCCTTGGTCAAATCAGAATGAMCAATCTGGGAGAATTTCTTCCTGATGATACTCATCTGTGGATGTGTACTGGTGCTTCACATCTCCCTTTTGCATCGTGTCTCAGATGGTGCCTTACAAGAAAATTTTGAAGCCACACTGCTTCATGTCTTGCAATACTAGATACTATATACTCTGCCTCTATGGTACTCAGTACCACTAACGTCTTCTTCCTTCTCAACCATGAATCTAAAAATGAAGTAGCATTCGGAAGTACTATTCTGATTCACTACAGTTCCTTCCCAGTCAGAGTCTGTATATCCCTGCAGCTTCACATCTCCATTTGAGGCATGTCTCAATCCATATCTACTTGTACCGCATAGGTATCTCAACAAATGTTTTGTTGTCAACCAATGTACATGTCTCAGAATAAAGGTAAAAGGTCCACATCCCAGTCCTTCTGATTGGATTCCTTCATTGAAACAAGAGAATCCCCCAGGAGGTATCATATCTCCTCAATGTTTCTAAATGTTTTGATATAGCCTCATGTCTGTCAGTCTTGGAGGACATCTCTCCCATGTGAATCTGAATCTGAAGAGGAATACTTCCTGAATGAAATTCTCTAAGAAATTGACTCTCTTCGAGATCAGGCTCACTCTGAGTCTGCATGCTCCCTATGAAGCTTGACTCCATCTGAAGCTATATAGTCTTCAGAGTCATCTTCTCCCTCTACATGTGTCGACCTCCTCTTATCCTCCATTACATGGATGTGAAAAACTCCATGTCTGGATAGTTTTGCTTCATGCTACCTCCTACAACCATCATTATAGTTCCCTCTCAAATCTATTACCCRTGACCTGCCCGAAACAATGAAACACAGACAATAATATCTCCATGGAAATCTCCATGGAGTTTACAAGATAACCTTCCTGGAACAAGGTCAACCAAGAACATCTCCTAGAGGAGATCAATTTATCTTGTAAACAAGTGCATTTCTAATATGAGAATTTACTGAATGGTAATTGTACCAAGAATAATCAAGTGTTACTAAGCTAGCAATAACAATGGAAATAAATATTGCTACTCTGGTTACAACCCATACTTAAACTGTAGCAATATAAGGAAATATCAAACCTGATATGSAAACCTGRAGCTTTAGTTGTTGTTATTCCACTTGGGTTGTCTTCTATAGATTCCCKATTTTGTACTTGGAAGCACTATTGGATAAATGRCATGCTCTTCATYCTAMTCTTCARCATCTACTACATGTGCATGATGCTTCTTCTTTCCCTTTTCATATTTAAGAGGATATTGTGTGGCATAATGTCCCATATCCTTGCAGTTGTAGCATATGATATTTGATGCATCCTTCTTGTAACATGGTCTCTTATGCTTSTTTTCTTCTTCAGATTGTCTTCTTCTCTTTCTTTTCTCTTCTTCACTTGGTAAACAAGTTCTTGATTTTCATCATAATTAGTCTTATGTGACTTGGATATCAACCTAGACTCTTCTTGGGTACAGTCTGTCCACAACTTGTCAAATTTGGGAAATATTCTTCTCACACAAATGCCTTGAACAAATGGGTCCCAAGAGGAGGGAAATCCATTGAGTGTAATAGTCATGAGTTCAACATATTCTTCTGGATCTCCAATGGGTGCTAACTAGTCCTTGATCTGCGAGATCCTCATGAAATAGTTGGTTATTATTTTTGAATTGTCCATGGACACGTTTCCGAGTTGATTCCATAGAGTAAGCTTCCGGCTGGTATTCTTACTTTCATAAATTTTAGTTAGGGAATAAAATATTTCCTTCGGTGTCTTCAATTCTGATACATTAGGTATCAAATGATCCTTTATTGAGTCTATCAAGATCCTCTTGGCCTTGACCTCATTCTTCCTGAATTTTGCTTTGGCATCTTCTTCTTCTATTTCTAGAAACACCTTCTTGACATGATCCAATAAATCATTCTCTTTTAGAATGAGGAGAACTCTATGATTCCAGTATCTGAAGTTGTCTGCTCTATCCAATCCATATTCAACTCTCATGCTGGTTGACATTTTTCGCTGGTAGAAAACCTAGCCCTGAAAAAACCTCAATTTCTCAAACTTCACCAAGCTGCATGTTTAGGGTTTCAGGGGGTGCGCTAGGTTAGGGAAAATTTCTCTGTGAAAGAATTATCCCAACATCCTTGGGATAGTTCTCAACTAGCTTGAAAAAGTATTGCAGCTGTAGGGTGTTGCAAGGTGTCATTGTATCTATCTTCCTTCCAGTGGTCAAACTATTCTGAAGATAACCAGCTCTGATACCATTTTAAGTTTTCCTTATTTACAAAGCATTCGGTTACTTTTGTTCTCTTAATTCATTACCATTAACATACATATATCATGTACTGAGAAGTAGTAGTATAAACAAGAGACAAAAATAACACAAGAGTTTTATCCTGGGAAAACCCCAACAACCTTTCTTAGATAGATTTCATTCACAAGAAAAGTCCAAACAAATAAACCCTATTACAAAGGCTAGCTGAACCAGAAATACCACCACAACTGCAACAATAGCAATACACCAATATAGTTCACCTCCTCAAAAAGTATTGCACAAGAGAGAGATACTAAAAGGCTGAATAAGAAGAAACTGAGTCACTGCAGCAGCTGTGTCACTTCCTCCAAAATTTCTCATTACTTCTGTGTAGCTGGGAGAGTGTGTGAGAGTGAACAAATGAGCTAGGGAGCCTTCTTATTTATAGTCTTCCTGTCCTTATGGATGGGCTGACTTCTCTTCTGGGAAGGTGTCTTTTCATTATACTTTATTCTTTTGGGTCGACTTCTCTTCTAGGGTATTTCAACATCTCTCCAATTGATCTGTATTATTTTCGGCACGAAATGAGAGTGAAAATATAATAAAGAAATGTATAGAGATATATCAGATATCCAATAATATAACATATATTTATCATACATATAACGATAAACATAGAGATAAAGTAATATACAATTTCTATTAATGAATGAAATGTACAAGACTGTAAAAATACAGAGTGAAAGACTCACTAGAATGGTGGCAACTTATCTCTGAGAACAGATGTGACAACTACTCGCATTCACAAGAAGATGATTACAATGAGGCTCTAAAGGCCTTTTTAACATAAATAAAATCCAAAACCCTAACCTCAGAAGATGAAAAGCCAACAGTTTTGTGGACCTCGTTTTAGGTAGTTTGGTGTATCAACTTCCTGGGGGTGTAACTTTGGCATACGCTCTCTGTTTGGGGAACAAGATAGCTCGTTGGAAAGGTATCATCGAGGAGATTAATTTTGGGGGATAAATCAAATCCATTAATTATAATTGAGGTGCTTGATCCCCAAAATAATTCATTCAGGCCTTCAAAATGGCCCGAGAAGTTTAGGAACCAAAAAACTGCTAAAAATAGTAATTTGCCAGAAGACTGTTTTGAGCCAGTTGAAATAGGTGGGTGGCCACCGATATCCACCTGGATCAATAATCCATATCACCAATGGATCTCTTGCTTCTGGAATATTCTCTGCATCTAAGAAAGGTTATCTAGGAGGGAAATATCCTTCCGTGGCTACCATAACATCAACACTAAATACAATACCATTTGTAGGAATTCACATAACACCATATTTATTTATGTTTCATGCATGGTAATACATAAATTGTGTTATGTGTTTTCACCTGAACAATCATTAGAAATGTGGAATTATGGAAATATGACAGAATTTTGTGGGGCACCTTATTTGTTACTTGATTGTCTTGATATATACTAATTCCATATTGAGGGAATTCCAAATTTGATGCATGTTGTCCATAATATATAATATTATCATTAGGAAACGCATCAATGGCTTCATACTAGTCCCATATGGGGTGCCACGTAGTGGAAGGAGGCCACAAAGAGCTCCCGTTAACTCAACCATAAATATGGCCAACCACTGTCCCTCACCTCAGTCTTGAATGGAGGGCAACCTTAATAACTTGTAGAGGAAGGGAGGACAATTCCCTCGCGTCAGTTTAATGGAGGTCTTGTGGATTAATGGTAGGAGGTGGGTGATGATTATGGGTGGATGCACTACATTCATGTCCGCCCCTTAGATATCTATCCCACTTAGCCCTGGATTACACTACTTCGCCTTCGAGCTCCATCACATTTCTTGATCTGGGAATTGGGTTATAGCACAGTTGTTTCTCTTGGCTGCAATTCAGTGGATTCTTCGCCCCCCTGGCTCAGCCATGCCGAGAGAGAAAGGAAATCACAAGTGAGGAGCTATCTGGTACAGTTATGCTGCCAGGCAGAGACACCTGCAGAATCTGGAACGAGCCATGTTCATTGCTAGGAATCACACCGCAAGGCCACATACTCCCCGAATGGCTTACGTCGAGGAGGAATTCTAGGAGGAACCTATCCAAGTTCCACTAGAATCCCTCCTCTACATGTTCCCAGATGATTACTTGCACCCCCGCATCAGCAAAGCTGATATAGGTACTAAGGCTGCCATGGAAGGCACCACATGCATTGTTAAGGAGGAATTCCTGGAGGAAATCCTCCACATGGCCCTGGGCACTTACATTCATGGTAGCACTAGTGAAGCAGATGAAGGAGTTGTGGCGGGCTTCGATGGAGTCACGTGCACTAAGAAGGAGGATTTCTCCATCTCGGCGCCTCCACCGCTGAATGYAATTCCAGAATGCAACTGACTCCCCCCATCCTCTTCAGTCTAGAGSAGCTGGAGCTCATTTTCGACATCAGAAGCTACATGGAGGACCATCTTCATCAGGACACCCTTATCAACAATCCGATTGATATGTTGTGCATCCCTTCGTGCTCCAACCCAGCGACAACATCCTTCACAATAGAGCTTCGATGACAGGTCCCATGGTACGAAAAACCCGGCCAATGATTAGATTCACGCAGTTCTTTGAGCTCCACCAAAACAATGATGATGCTTCTTTCTTGTTATCCTGCACTGATACTCTGCTCATTTCCTGTTTAGTTTTATTTTTTCAGAAGTTGTTAGTTTTTTCTACCTTACAAAGACAGCTCTGTCAGGACTAGCATCCGCCACCTACTCTGGTTTCCAATTGGCATGGCATATGGCGGATGCCTTTTTTGGTCGAAAGTATAATAGGTGGCCACATGTTTTGGTTTCCACTAGTTTGGCAGAACAGGTGGCAGGCCAGTGACATATATCAATTTTGTATAGTGACAACACAGTAATAGGATTTACCATTTTTATTTACAAAAAAAAAATGGCTTCATACTCTATTACTATAATTTTCATAATGGGAGACAATTCTTGAAATGTGCAAGGTAAAGTATTCGATGGTGGTAGGAGAAAATCACCTAACAATCTACAAAATTCAAAAATAATTTATTGTATTGAATATTAGTCAATAATGCATCCTTTATACAATTAACACTAAAAAAAATGTTAGTCATGTATGACAAATTATATTGTATACCTTATGATCTCCGTGAGATAGGTGTTTAACATACCTTTCATTTCCTCCAAGTGGACAAATAACAAAAAATAGAGAGGATATTTGTTCTTGAGCATTCATATAAGTATTTTCATGCCTTATCAATTAGATTTACATCGTGAATATAATCAAAGTTATCATCCATTGCAACAAAGGTGTCATTAATCAATCTATGTATCCCGTCATTTTGAATCATGTTAGTATCATATTTTCTTCTATAGGGTTAAATTCATCTCCATATGATCCATATCCATGAACTTGTTCACTAATATTTCTACCATAATTTGATTTTGACACATCCTTAGACAATCCAAACCTTATGCTTTGCCTTTGTAATTACAAACAATAAAATATATTTAATATATATATCAAATATTAAAATAATAAAAATTTCCATGACAATAATAAAAACATGACAATAATAAAAAAAACTCAATGAATGATATTCATTTCCCTTCAAAGTGCCCAAACTCCCAACAATGGTTTTTAGATGTCCCCTTAGAATTCTTCTCCTTTGTAATCCCTTGCACTTCATGGAAGGAAATAACGTTTTTCTCCATCATATTTCTCCTTTAACGTACAACTCCTTTAACCTAGAAATGGTTGTCAAAGTTTCATTTTTTAATGAAATTATTAACTATTACAACAACATATTTGTCAAACAATTCAACACATATTGAATTAAATTTGGTTACAAGTTGTTTACTCGAAAATAATTCTATTTATGTAGAAAACCAAACACATATTGAATTAAATTTGGTTACAAGTTGTTTACTCGAAAATAATTCTATTTATGTAGAAAACCAAACTTTGTAGAAAAAAATTGTATGTTGAAAGTAGATTAAAAAATGTTGTCCAAGTAATAAAAAATCACAAACAAAAATTATTATAAATTTTGAAAGTATCACATAATTGTTGCTTATTTTTTTTATTTGGGTATAATAAGTTAATGATTTTTTATTAAGTTATGTGCTATTTTGTTTTTTCTATAGTGTATTAATTTCAATGTTTATGTAAAATTTGAAGTGATCTTCTTTATATATTTTCTAGGTTATGTATGATATTTTGTAATTTTTGAAGGATTT
>JASDQU011027728.1:22447-45802 GCA_032191745.1 Picea mariana | reverse complement strand
TTGTTCTAATGTTTGGTCATCTTTGTAGCCTTCTTCTCCTTACAATCAATATCCATATGAGATACTCTGGATCTCAAAAATAGCCTCTTCTTCATCTTCTTTGGTACATGAATGTATATGGTCATGTACATAGTCTTTTTCATGTCTCATCTAATATGTCACCTTTTGCAACCTTCGCTATAGCTTCCTTAGGGTTATCACTCGTGACCTGAAACAAGTTCAACAAAACATCAAGCAAGAATAATACTCTTTTGATAATAGTAATAAAACAATAATACATATAATCGTCACAATAAATCCTTTAGAGATATCACTTGTGACCTTCCTGAAACAAAGATAAAAAGTAAGAAATACAATACGAAATGAGATCAACACTCTTCTAGTGTTGAGATCAAACATTCCTCCATGGTAACCTGGAACCAACACAAGAAGTTTCTCCTAGAGGACATGCTAGTTGTATATGGTAAATGATTACATTAAGCATTTATCTCAATATGCTCACATGCTACCAAGCATAATAATTTTCAAAGACTTCTACCTCAACTATAGTGTTTACTTGTAATGGGGTAGTTATCAACTTGTCATGTGCAACTTTGAATCTTATCAACTTAATTAATCAAACCTGGAGCCTGGAGTCTTGTCCTCAAGAATGAGTGTGTTGCTTTTCTTCCAAGTATCCTTCACTCAAAATGACAAGTGCTTTCTTCAACCTGTCTTCTGTACTAATAAAATATGCTATCTTGATAGAAGGTCGGGTTAGAGAATAAAATCTACGATCTCAACTTTAATCAATCTAATACCTTGACTTTAATTTTGACCAAAGTTTAGTATGATGGTCATAGCTTCAACATGTAACTTAGATGAATATAACAAATAGATGCATATCAAAATAATCAAACCTGGGTTACATTATTCCTCTGAATGTGTTGGATCTGAGAACCTTATGGATCTACAGTAAGAGATCCCTTCTCCTGCAAATACTCTTTAAATCTTAACAATTTAAACATATGCGAGTACATACCTCTGATAGTAGTGACACCATCTAGTAGCAACGGTAATAATTACCAACCCTTTAAAAACTTCAAGGGTGTCTGCAACTAGTACTGCAACTGATACTTCAACTGATACTGCAACTGATTCTAAAACTGCAACTGTAACTGCAACTGATTCTGAAACTGCAACTGATTCTGAAACTGCAACTGTAACTGCAACTTAGGGTTTTATGAGGAAACCCTAATTTTTCAAACTTCAAATTTTAAAATTATGATCTAGGGACTAGATGCACCGGGCTGAGGCGAGTTTGCTGGAGCTGTTAGATTTCAAAAATTTCAAGTTTTCCCCCTTCAAACTTGACCTATGGAAATATGGACTGGTAATGGTTCTGGTTTCCTGGTTTTCTGGTACTTCTGTTTTTTTGGTTTTCTAGTACCAGTCAAAACTAGGGTTTGACTTTTCAGAGTATTTGACCACTGAAAAGGTGCGCTCAAGGTGCCAAAGAGTTCCCTAGGCTAGGGCACACGTTTCTAGATGATTTTTAGGTTGATATTACTCTTCAACAAAAATCCCTATTTTTCTTGTACGACAACAATGACGTTTTTCTTTATCCAGTGAAAGATGCTCTCCTCAGCTTAGCTCTGAAACCATGCTAAGTTTTGAGCTATTATTAGTTTTCTTTTCAGTTTACTAGATAACGATAGCATAAGTAGGATCACTGAGAGAAACACAATCACAAGATACACAACATTTATCCCGGGAAACCCTCATGGGGGAGGAAAACCAACAAAAACTTCCTTAATATAGATAACCAATACAATGCCAAGACAATAAACCAAAACACTAGAGAATATCCAACACCGAGCAATGCGCCTCTCTCTTCCTTCTTCTCCCAACTGCAACTACCAAACTTGCACACTTGAAAAGAGAATGAGTGAGTGAGATAATGAGGTGCTGACTTCCTTTATTTATATTGGCTGGTAGGTGCTGGAAAGGTGTCTCTTCATTGTGCAGGATCAAATTGCCTTCTTAGTGGTTAAAGCCACTTTAATTAGGCCTAGGGACTGACTTTTTAATTTGCATAATACAATTAGGGTTTGACCAATCCACAAAAGGAGATTTGGTCAATTAGAATGCCCGACATGATCAATCCACAAAAGGGGATTGATCTAATGAATAATGGCTCAATAATAAATAGAATACTCTTTGAAGTTACAATATTTCAACATAAAGTCTTAAACCTTTCATCAGTTCACCCAACACCCTAGTAAAATTTAGTTTGTAGCCAGTTACATTTTTTTCCATAGCTGTTGCAGCTTACTGAAGTGCTAGAATTACATTTTTAGATCTCAATTTCAACCTTTAAAATTCCTAAGACTGCTTTCCAGGCAATTCGAGGCAATTTTGGGTAATTTTGGGCTTGTTTTCATGCATTACAAGTCCCAAACAACTTGTTTTTCATAACTTACAACCACATTAAATGACATGGTTGTAGTTTTCCAAAGACATTTTGACTCTTAGTTTTCGGTAATTTTTCACAAGTCTTTCATCGAGTAATTGTTTTGAACCTCGGTTTACCTCGTAAATTAATTTCGAATATTTTCCCAAAGTCACAAGGGAGCAAACAACTTGTTGTTCTCTTTTATTAGTTTTCTGGTCCAAAAATCAGCAAGCTCATTTTCACCTCCATGTCCATAAAAAATCAACTCCTCGGCCTTTTTGGCCACCCATAGAGCTAATGGAGGACAATACCCAGGTTGGGTGGTCTTAAGAGGGATTTTACGCAATTCCTTTACCTCTCCTTCTTACCCTTCGCACCACCTTAGACACATGCCCATCTTAGGTGCGGGTAGTCTCTCTCTCTCTCGTGCCAAGCTATCAAAGAGGTTGTAACCAAATTCATTGCTAGCTATATGGGATCCATCTCAACAGATGGATTTTTCTTATAACATGCGTTATTTGAAATATATAGATGAGTTTGTAATTGTTTCTTTGTGACTTATTGAATTCTCAAGTAACAGTTACAAACCCTTGATCTCCCTTATTCTGTTTCTTCCTACTTTACAAAAATTACACTGAAATATACAACTTGAATTTTATTTCATGATTACCCCTTGTCCTTATCTCTAATATATGCAACCCATACTTCATGATAAGTTAAAATTGATATTATTCTATGGAACAAAAAAATTCTAAAGTAACTTCATGGGATTCTGAGTTTTGAGATAAGGTTTTCATGTCCATTTTTAGGGTGGACAATAAGGAGTCAATTAGATTATGAGCCTTTGAGGGTTTTCTTATATTTTCTCTTATCATGGCATTGGTTACCCTCTGTGGAATCCCCGTAGCTAGTTCCCTGGAGCACACGACCTCTTCCAGTTTTGCATGTATTTGTTCATATGGCTTAGGTTTTCCCATATTACCAATATGTGTCAAGTGGAATTTTATTGATAGTATGATGGTTTCTTAGTGGAGTCTCGTGCATATACCAAGGAATTATTTAAAACCCTTTCAAGTCTTTCTCTTGTTTGTTGACAATTAGTAAGTGTAGCATAATTTAATTGGCTTTTCCATCCTATTATCCTTGGGAGGGATTCAAGGGAATCTAGGTTATCCTCTGTCCATTTTCTCATCTCATCCAAGCCCATTCTTATCCCACGAATTTAGTGTTCCTGGTCTTGGTTTTGTCCATTTGTGCAAGAATTTGAGCAACTCTCTTTTGAAATTCCTGCACTCTAGTATACATTTGTTTGGCCAAGTTATATAATTCTTTCCTTAATTCTTCAACACTTATCCTGAACTCTTGGATGATGGTCCTATTGCCCTTGTATATTTTTAATTCTTCTTATAGGATCTTGATTCTTTCCTTATACTCTTCGATCTCATGCAGTATGTTCTTAAGTTTTTTCTCCGACACTTGGGTGAAAGACGCACCACTCAAAGCGATGGCCAATGGATCTTCTGTGATATTATTAACCATGCCTTCTCCGTGATTACTAAAAGTGGAGCAATTCTAGATATATGTAATCTTCTGATGCTCTATTGGACAATATTGCTTGAGTCTTTATCAAATATGAAGGAGTTCAGATTTGACACTTTTCAGGCCTTCTTTGGTGTGAACACAACTAGTCCCAATTCCCCTAGGAGGAAGTGCCCTCTAAATAGGGGTGTGCTTGAGGAAGTTAGAGGCATGTCAATATCCATTGGGTCTGTGTCTTGTGCCTTCTTATTTTCTTAATATTTTATTCCTACTCTTCCGCCTTTTGATTTTCCTCTTGCTCTTTAAGGGATATTTACTTTTCTCTTTGTTCTTCCTCCTTTCTTTTCCTTTCTGATACTGCTTCTTATTCCCTTCTTCTATGCTCTTTTTCTATTTTTGTTGCTACTGCTACCTCTTATTGCCTTCTTCTCTTTTGTTCTGCCTCTGATTTTGCTTTGTTTTCTGCTTCTATTTTTTTTTCTTCTTTCTTCTTCATCTCTGAATTCTCTTTCATCTTGTACTCTACCTTTATGTTGGGAGCTACCTCCCCTCCTAAAGATCACCTCATCATAATTCCTTGATCTTTTGTGAATCTCCTCTTCTTCCTAGGTCTTCAAAGGGTTTTGTTTTCTGATTGTCTTAAGAGGGTCATGTCTACAAAATATTTCCTCTCCAAAGTGTTATAACCCTAAATTGCACCAGACATGCATACTTGGCATCAAGACATCTTACTTGCTATCTTTTCCAAGCCCTCATTGAACAACTCTTCTAAAAAACCATTTTTTTGAAGGTGTACGCGCCTTGCACCACTACTGCCCACGTACACATGCTTGCTGCACTAGTACAACCCGCGTACACTCACAAAAAGTGCAAAAAATGAAAATTGCAAAGGGATATAGGTTTTCGGGCCGTTACCTAACCATTTGACCACCCATAGCCAGTCACCCCAACCATTACTATCTTTTTGGCCTATAAAAGAAGGTGTTGGGGTCCCATTCCAAAAAGAAGCACAGGAGCATAAAAACTCTGCCCATTTTAGTATTCCCCCTTTGCCCCAATATTTTACAACCACATTGTGAGTTTGAGCCAAAGTTCCTTCTTCCTCTATTGCAAACCCTTGCCATTTCCCTAGAGAGAACTGAAGAGGAGAAGAATCCGTGGAAGCAGTTGGTGCATGGTGAAGAGGATCCCAGGATCGAGTTCGAGGAGCAATTGCCGGTCTCATATTGTAAATGACTTTTGTGAGATTAATATAAAGAAATATTTTTTCCGTCCCGCCAAATGATGTCTTAAATCTTTATGATTTGTTTACATTTTTTGTTATGATGTCTAACCCACTAATCCTTATATAGAATGCATGCTTGTAGTTTCTTGTTTGTCTTTTGGTGAATGCAGGTTGGCCTTGGGAAGAGATCTGCAGTCGAGAAACAACTAAGCACAAAGGGATTGACACCAGACACAGAGTTTAAGGTATGCCTACTAGATCCCTATACTTTGTCTTTTATGTATGATTGTGGGGTAATGACGTGATAGTTGTTAAAAGTAGGAGACTTTAGATGGTTATCTCTAACTGCACTTTAGAACCATGGTGTAGTCTGTAGAGGGTTTTTCTCGCTATAGAAGAATTGACGACCATACTGGGGACCTCTAGGGTTTTTTTTGGGGGGGGGATATTCTTTTGGGTGCTTTGAATCAATTTATTTACTGTTTTTTGAGTTTCTGTAAGCTTCTGTGTCTTTAAGGGATTTTGGTCTTCCATACCAATACTCCCTGCCTTTGCGTGAATGTTGGTTTTTATTTTTTTGAGAAGTTATAGAGGTGTACACGGCCTATAGTGGGCCTGCACACATAGATACATGCCTTGCCTTTGGACAACCCACGTACATACAGAGGCTGCTGAAGTGTCAGTAGTGTGCTTGTGTTGATAATTGTTTTTTTAAAGAAGAGGCAATCATCCTCTTCCCTTTCAAAATTCACACTTCTCAGAGGTTTTCTTGATCTAGCCCTGGTCTTTGTTATAATAGTTTGTAGCCTAGGTCTGACCTCAACATAGCTTTCTTTTTATCAAATATTTCTTGTGTTTTCTTTATTAGGGTTTTTAGACAAGTTTGTGAGTCTGTTCTGATCTGCCTGATTGGTATTGTCAGTGACTCCCTGCGATTTGCAATGGGCCAAAAGTCATTTATTGGTGTTGACTTGTCGTCATTTTCCCCCTTTTTGCTTTAGAAGAAGAGAAAATAATTCATTTTCAAATTTCTTGTTTTGAATCTTAAAACAATAATTTTTTTTTTTCATTTCTTTGTTTGGTAAAAGTAGTTTAGGTTAGTTGCTTTATTTACCAAGAAAAAAGAAAGTTTTCTTAAGTTATTTATTTGAATGCTTAGGACATTAAGTAGCTCGTAGTTGAGCAAAATATTGTTTTAAGTTTTTCTTTTCAAAGATCCGAGAAAAGTAGTTACGAAAAAGTTTGGTTAAAGAGTTTATATTGGCAAATCTTTATTTGTGAAGAAGAAGTAGTTTATTTTCAGTTTCATCTTATGCTCTTCTCTTTTGTCTCTTAAAGAACATCACTGGTTTCACTTCCATTCCATTTGACTTAAGACAACCACTAAAATTAACACTTAATTAAAAGTTATTAGACTTTGTGTTTGTAGGGTCCATCAATTTAGTCTAGGCTAGAGCCTTGATTTAGGATTGGAGAGGAAACTATTCAAGGCTACAAAAGCAAACATAAGAGTCTGTGCTAGGGAGTGCTTGAAAGTCCAGTAATCGTGAAAGTTATCCGGGACCCCCCTCTAACACAGGGGCTAAACATGAGGTCGCGTGCGGAAAGGTAGTGGAGATAACCCCTCCAAAGCCAAACCAAGCTTAGTGGGGAACACATATAGAGAGATTATCTTGGGATTCCATTGATCTCATTTGCCACGGAGTTTTGTGGGTCTCAAATCCCTTTAAGGTCCTCAGTCGTCTTCCATAACACTTTCTTTTGATACCATTTATAGGTTTCGGGCTTGATACCTTGCTCATTGCGGTCCACCCGACTGTCGACTGTACCTGCCTGGTAATTGTTTGTGTGTTGGCAACCTAGTTTCCTTTATCTTAGTGACTTACACAGGTGACTACGGGGGTATACCGCTATACCTAGGGCAGACATCGGGCCATGCTTTGTAGAGTATACTTGAAGGGTTCTTCCGTATTTGAGTTGCACTTGCACCGATAAATTGCTCTAGTGTTGGCTGGTGTAATTGTTCTTCCAACTAGCTAGTGATCTGCTTGTCTTGTCTCATAGGATCTTTTTCTAGTGTGTGTTGGTATTTAATGTTAATAAGAATCCCTAGTGTGTCTTTGATATTCTCACACCATGGAGGATTAGGAGCTCCGCCGGTCACGAAGGCTTCTTGGCTTGCCACCGATTAATCTGGAGCCACGCTCGCCACCGCTAAGGCGAAGACTAGAACAACAAGGGTATTTTGAGGTGACCGGGCCACAGAAAACTGAGTCTGACCCATCTCCGAGAGGAGAACATTTGATTCCAGAGGAACCAACCATTTCTGACCTCGAAGTAGAAGATCTTGGTCCATATAACCCTCCGATCACTGATCTATCATCACCCATCATTGTACAGGTTAAACCTTACGAGCGTCAGGTAGTGTCACAAGCAACGATGGAGACAAATGCTACTACTTCTTCAGGGAATCCTCATATTCCCTCTACGACTGTCACTACAGAGGATTTTTTGCCTCCTAACCAACCGTCGCCTGTCCGGACCACTATGGTCTCGACCGCATCTACCTCAGGAAATGGTCCGATTCCGTCTATGGGGACGATCACTACTCCTTTCACCCAGAGCGTGACATGACCTCCCTTCTCATATAGAATGCCTATCTTCGATACAAACTTTGTCCTCTCCTACTCCACTCTACAGACTTTAGGCCTAGGGGAAGGGAGCTCGAACGCTCCTCTGCAAGGATCTATGGGGGGAATTTCAGCTTCCTATAAGGCTTTCCCTTACTGAGGAGGTCATATACCTCCTTCATCCCCTTTGCTTGGTGGTTCTCACCATCACTCTGTCGGGCCGAACGTAAAATATAGTTCGTTTGGAGCAGGTAGTTAAGGAATTCCTTCTTATAGCATGTCAGTAGGTTCGACACCATTCTCTTTTTTCGGTGCGTTTGGTAACAACGCATTCTCGTCAGTTGCCGTCTCGGCCGGGTTCAACCCTGATTATGGACAACAAAATCCTATGCAGGGTACTATTCCTGCACAGGGGGCAAACTCAGGAATTCCTTCCTCACAAGGAATTTGGAATCCATGGTAGGGATCATTTCCCTCGTTAGGGATGCTGACTGGGGGAAACCCCTTCCATAGCCAATGGAACCTCGGGCAAGGCTTAGGATCTATGCCCATCGGATCAGCAGGGGGCAACCTTTCCCAAAATCCTTGGAATACAATGCAAGCCCAACCTTTTACATCCTATTATGGGAGTCAGCCAATGACGTCTCAATAAGTGTAGAATTCATACACTGGTCATGACCATGGTTATTAACAGAACCCTGGCCAACAATCTAACTTTTCCTGGCAACCTGGTGCCAGCCAAAATACAGGCTTCTTTTTTCCTGGTTATAATCAACAACCCAAATTACCGTTTCTGGAAAATTTGCACTTGCTAGACTTGAAAAGGTTATTAAACGACTTCATTTGTCACGATCCACGCTGGCCTCCCGTGCCAACCAAGTTTCCTTCGGACATTCCAAAATTCGAAGCTAAGCCTAATGAAGATCCATGCGATCATTTGACTACCTTCCATTTATGGTGCTCGTCCAACTCTTTGAGAGATGACTCCGTCCAGTTGCGTTTGTTTCAACACACTCTCATCGGGAGTGTTGTGAAATGGTACATCAAACTCGACCGCTCAAGATACTCCACCTTTGGCGAATTGGCGATGGCTTTCTTAAACCATTTTCAATTACCTGTGAGATACGACGTCGACACCAAATTGCTGGCCAACTTTGAGCAGACAAAGGCAGACCATATCTCAGATCACATCCAAGAATGGAGACGCCGGAAGAGTTTGATAAAAGTACCAGTCCCACCAACATTCCTTCTTGAGTGTTTCCTTAAGTCTTTGGTACCACAGTTATCTAAAGATGTTGCAACATCAGGGGTCTTTTCAAAAGAAGAAGTGATAATGAGAGCTCAACAGATAGAGCTGATTTACTCTTAGTTTGGTTTAATTTACGAAGTTTTTCCAGATACACCGCGGTCGATGCTTGACAAGACCAAACAGAGATCTGGACCACATGCCGATGGTATTGTTGGTTCAGCGCAAACGAAGCTCGTTGATCAGTTGTCGAATAAATTGTAGCAATTGTCAATGCATCAGACAACGGCTAGCCAGACCACTGGTTCGAATGCTCCCCCTACTCAAACATCGGATGTACATAGTGTGCAATCGAAAAACCCGAAGGCCACCCAATAGCCTGATGGAAAGAAGAAACAATGAAAGAAGGGTAAGGGGGATAAGAAAACTACCAATAATGCTGGAGGGGGAAACACATAAAAGAAGAAGTTGAAGTATCCATGTAATCTTTGCATGGAAGACCATCCGACTCACCAGTTCCCTCAGCTTGCGGAGGCTCAGAAGTCATTGGCACAATAGCAACTTGCCGTGTTAACGAACCCATTTCCACATGGGAAAAATTTAACTCAAGCCTCTTCGAGCATGGAAGGGGTCAGTCAGGGACCCCCTCTGTCTTCAAGTAATCCTTCATCCGTGAATGTGTACATGATGAAAGGTAGCATTGATATATCAACTAGGACACGAGACTATGGAATGCCAAACACCTTTGAGAAGGGTAAAGAAGCCGAAAACCCACCTCTTCCTCTCCAGATTGAGAAGAAGTTGGGTGAAACAATGACACACATCTCAAAAGGTGCGTTCAAGAAAGCTTCCCACAATCCAAATGCAAGGGCCGCTCAAAACTACTTTGTGGTGGAGGATTTGTCTCAAACCCCTTGTGCAATGTCTGCCTTGGAAGTCCTCTAGACCTGCCCTTCCTAGAGAAAGGCTCTGTTAGATACCTTAGGATCTGATGAGACTTGTAATCCAGGAATGATCATGCTTGATACGATCGACTTAAAACCTCGTCTCCCTTACCACGTGGTGCTTCAGATAGTAGTGGCTTACACCACGAAAAATTTTACTCGGAACATTTTCCGCATGGTGGTTGATGAGGGTGCCTCGACATGTGTGATGTCTTTGGCATGTTGGAATTCCATTGGCCAACTTGTTTTTTCTTCCTCACCTACTCTTCTTACCTCTTTTGATGGTCATTCGTTCCGACCACATGGAATCATCCCCTCTTTCCATGTGCAGTTAGGGGGGAAGACCATGTGCGTAGAGGTTGAAGTGGTCGATGCGTCTCTAAACTATAATCTCTTGTTAGGAAGGGGTTGGACCTACGCTATGAAAGAAGTGGTCACAATAGTTTTACAGGTCTTTTTGTTTCCACACGAGGGCTAGATCGTGTCCATTGATCAGTTATCCTTCTCCTGTCCTGACCCTTCATCGGGGGTATCCA
The DNA here is from genome assembly GCA_032191745.1 of Picea mariana. Lineage (NCBI taxonomy): Eukaryota > Viridiplantae > Streptophyta > Pinopsida > Pinales > Pinaceae > Picea > Picea mariana. Next base: position 35,248 of record JASDQU011027728.1, on the reverse strand, counting down.
TGGTCCTGATGATTGATAACCCTCAACTCGACATCGTCAACGTAGGGGTTGGTTTGTTCCCACCTTTGATGGGTGCTTTTGATTACTCGCCTCTAACCGACAATGTCCAGTACATCTCGGTTGTCCCTGAACAACCTAGGGCTGAAATCTTTCAAATCTCGTCATTTCGCACGACTTAATTTAATGATCCATGGACTCTTCCTTCCCCATTATCCATGATGGAAGGGATAGGGCACCATGGCATGGCCATGCCTTTGTCCGCAATAGAAGTTGCGTACTATATGGTCTAGCAAGCTTCCGTTGACCCTGATCTGACTCCCACACAGGAGTTAGATCCGATTCTAGAGCCTATTTAAGCTCAAGGTTGCCTCGTCGATACTGATTCTTTAGAATTAGTCTTGCCCTTAGACGAGGCAATTATTGAGGCAATGACTAGTCCGAACAAACCTTGGGATGATCTCCATCACAGATCTTATTTTCTCCCAGAGTTAAGAAGAATTGAAGCAGGTGAATTCACTCTGACTATGTGTAATATCCCTTGGCCGAACACAAATGTAAATATAATCCAAGTATATTTAAGCTAGTGACCTGTTTAGACATCATTTTTGTAATACAACTTTCATGGCATGGTGCGCGCATATACTGCACAGTAAAGGGATGTAATATGCACATTTCTGAATACCACGCGCAGTAAATAAGGTGTGTGCAACCTTAAAGACAGAGGATACATCGCACAGTGACTAAAGAGCGAGCAACCTTAAAGACAACGGATACAACACGCAGTAACTAAAGTGCGCGCAATATTAAGGTCAATGAACCTTTGTGTATATAATATGCAATATAGGCTGGTGAGCCAATATTATAAGCCAGAATGCTTATGTCTTGGAATTAGGCTAGCGTGCCTAGATGTTAAAGGCTAGAGCACCTATTTTGTATATATCTCATGATTAATATAAAAATACATCGCTGCACGCAGACCAACCACGATAAAAGAGAAGGGGGACTAGATTCCACCAAATAGGGAAAGGGAGGGCCTAAAGTTAAGAACAGGGCTAAGCTAGAGAGCTTAAAGACGAAAAGAAATATTATATTAATATTTCTTAAAAACATAAAGTACGGATAATTAATTTATCCTAAGTCCTAAAGTAGGGGACAAGTGTATCAGAGTAGCTTCCAACATGACAAGTGTCAAGTTGGAGACATGCATACTTATTACCGAGACTTAGTTCCTTTGGGGGGGATCAACCATTGTGAAGAGGGGAATCTTACCATTTTTTTCCTTCGAACAAAGAACCAATATCCAGGATACATTCCATCAGTCCTTGAGCTACCTCATATCTTCCTACCACCGCACCCAGACCAGATTGATATCCATTCCTGTTGGTGTACCTGTCAGCTTGGGAGCAGGATTGAAGAGGTGGGTTTTCAGGCCCATGAACAATTCTCTAAGTGAGGGAATTGCTGAAGATCGATTTCCTGAAGGTGATAAACTACAACTGCAATGCTCTGAGACTTCCGGTCCAGCCTATTGTTGAAGTCCTGGAAGGGAAGTGGGGCAGCCAAAGGATTGTTGAGCAGAGAAGGGGCACACTTCCTTGGGTGGGACATGCATGTGGGGAAGGAGAGGCTCTAGGCTGTGGTTGAGTGAACACTTGAGAGGAAGTCTTTCCGGTTGACCGTGAACCTTTAGTCGAGATAGGAATCCCTTTCCCGGGTGGAGTCTAGTCCCATCTCGAGGGTGACTCATTATTGAGAGTGATGAACAATGTAGTCTAAGGCTGGGAGGTTCATGGACGGTCTGCACGCAATTGGTGACATTCTTACCAAGATAAGTATCGATTATGTGTTGAATTCCATGATGCATTGTCATTTATGTGTTATTTTATGGGTTTTATTGCTTGTGTGAGCATAATTCTCTGTATGTTTAAGGATATACCCTATATACGCTGCATGTCTGTGTTCACTGTTAATTCAGTTTGAAAATCGTATAAAATCGTATATTTACAGAACACAACTGTTTGTTTATCTTTTATATGTGAAGCTTCCGCTAGATCATTGTATGTATATGTTTAATTAGATGTAGTTCAGTATGTATGTATGCCCGTGTGTGTATATACATATTTAGAAAAAAAAGAAAGTTATGTGACATACCTTAGTTGAATACTGGGTGTTTCATTATGTTGTCAGAACTAAGCTAAGTGTTTGAGTAAGTGACATTCCCCGTCCAGTGGTTGGACGATGTGTGTTATAGTATGGTATTAGAGCGTCAGTTTTTGACACTGAGCCTAAATGGGCCAAACCAGACAAATGGAGACTAGATTACAGTATGGTATCGATTACAGTATGGTATACAGTATATTGTGTTTATGGAAAATTGAGCCACTGCATGGAAGAATAATATGTATAGATGCGCACGCTAAATTTAGCATTGCGCGGAGTGCATACACATAGTAAAGGTGCACGTGGTCTGCGCAGTATTGTGAGGCACATTGAAGTCGGTTGGTGCGCACACAGTAGGAGTATGTGTTGTATCGCTTTAGTGTAGGAAAGGGTGTGCATAGGTAGTTGTGCGCGGTAGCGACAGAGTATTCGATGGGGCATACAGATTATTGTACATGGCAAGACATATTGAACTTTAGCATGGTGCAATGCATAGAGAAAAATGCATGTGGAATATCCAAGTGCGATACAAAAACACTGCACAAAGGATATTGGCACACAACACAAAATTAGTGCACACAAGTTATTGGTGCAACGAAGAGGAAATGTATAGCAGATACAGGTGCGCGGAAACATGATTTACCTTATAAAGTCATTTGCACGATAAATAAAGGTACACATGTTGAATTTTTATGTGCACAAAATCGTCTGAAAAGCTAATTAAGACGACGAGCCTGAGTTTAATTAGAAAAATTTACATAGTATTCAAAGAAAGAGGAATACACAATTGCATTGAAGTATTATTTAAAATGAGTCAAGCGAATGAGATGAATTCTGGGTTTTATTCAAACAGTTGAAAGTGAAATATAAGTTACAAGAAGACACATAATATTAAAGAAAACAAGATTCGTAACATCATTAGCGGAATCTTGTCTTAAGCAGTACAAAATCCGCTTCTGCGCTTATATATTCATTCAAAATCCAAAATTACAAAAGGGGATGATTCAAAATAGCAGTGGCCCTATTCAAAGAGACCGTACAAGAATAGGTCTATCATCTTTGGAGCTTCCTTACCTCTCCTATCATCTGTCCAAAAATCGCTGAAATATACTCAATTGTATTGAGGGCTCATTTCAACTTAGGTAACTCCTCCTTTAAAGAATCTAACCAGACCGATTGATTCTCTCCAACACTCTGAGCCGCTTCAGCGACGGGTTATTTCTTCTGTCGCTTGCTTCGTTTCTTCTTAGAAGCTAGTCTGTTGATAACCAGATCCCTCATGATTGGATTCAGCCTAATTTCCAATCCTGAATCAGTAACAGGTACTATGTGAAATTTAGTCGCCAAGTATCTGCACGACTACCATTTCCTTCGTACTCACAGGAAAATTTAGCATGTTTCCCGAATAACCAGTCTCATTGGATTTAACTGGGTCCATATACCTCAGTTTTTTGGACACCGAAATACGTTTGCAGAGATGAGAAGTTTGAACTAGTTTGGAGACTGCTTGTTGAAGGATAAGATGATGCTTCCATACCCGAGAGTTGGTAATTATAGAACCTTAATCATGAATCCTTGACAGACTTGCGCACAAGTGCAATGGGTTGCCATGCTCGGCTAATCGAATTCAAATGATTAAACTTTTTGAGTTCGTTACATGTCGACATTCACCTAACTCAAACGGATGTGATGTACGAGAGAATGAGACAGAGTGATCTGACTAACCATCACTCGTCCCACGAATGGTGGATTTGACATATTGAAATACGTGACATCGAAACTTATGCAAAAGTGGTTTCGGCAAACCACCTTGCACTCGATGTATCTCTGGACGATGATATAGTTCTTGCTAAGTTCTCAAAACTTGGGTCCTGTCTGAGAATTGTCATGGTGGCAACACCAAGAAATCAGAAAAGATAATTATGATATAATTATTGAGCCGAAATAGTTCATATTTCTCGTGGATTGTTGATTTAGTTAAATTGATAATTTTTAATGGTTACACATTTTGCAGAACTAACAACAACTAGATCATATCAGATCAAGTACCGAGTCCATAGGAATGGAAGAGACACGAGGAAACTATAGTCAACAAGATGAGAGTAGAGGGATGGATGTCCATTTGGACATTGAAGGAACAAACTCCAATGGACATGGAGAGGAAAGGGATGAAAACCTGAATATGGTAGAGACTATTAAAAATTTGCAAAAGGATGTCCAAAGCCATAAAGATGATAATGAAAGGCTTATGAGAGACAAGGAGCATCAGGATGACTTCAACATGAAGTTATTGAAAAGTCTGAACATAATAGAAAAGAAATTGGAAAAAGAAAGTGACTCAAGCAAATCTAGAAGTCACAAACCTTCAGATGAGAAAAACAGATCAGGAAATGTTAGCAAACACCACCATCACTCCCAAAAGCATTCCAAGAAAAGAGCAGGTAGCAGCACAAGTCCATCCCCTGTCAGACAACATAAGAGGTCTGGGGTGGATGAGCTACGAGGAGAAATGAACAAAATCAAACCTCCTACATTTGATGGTGAGCACAAGATGGATGAAGATGCAGAAACATGGTTGCTGGGGATGAGGAAGTATTTTCAATTACACAATTATTCTTCCCATGTAGAGGGTAGAATTGCCATCTATCAGCTCAAAGGAAAGGCATCCATGTGGTGGGATTAGCTTGTGCAGGTACAACACATTAAAGAGAAGAGTGTTACTTGGAGGGAATTTAAGAAGTATTTTGAGAAGAAATACTTGACTAAGAGGTATTATGACAAGAAAATGAAAGAGTTCTTTGAACTCAAACTTGAAAGTATGACCATAGATGAATATGAAAGAAGATTCGTAGAACTGATGAAGTACGTCTCCTTCATCAAGGATGAGACATTTAAAATTCAAAGGTATTTGAGTGGATTGCCAGCATTCATCAGTGAAAAAATACAATATGATGATCCCAAGACATTGGAAGAGACCGTAAGGCGAGCTAAATGTCTATATGATCAACAAAAAGCAAGGCCAACTTTCCAAAAATCTTGGGAAGACAAAAGGAAGTTCAAGGTGGATCAGAGGAAGAAAGGATTTAAACCATCATTCTTCATAAATAGTCCACACAGGGACCACCAACTTCTAAAGAGCCCAAAATGATATAGGTAGAAGGCCAAAGGCCAAGGCAGCCACCTATTCAATGTTGGGATTGTAAAGGAGATCATAGATTCAGAGATTGTCCTCACAGAGGTGAAAAAGGAAGGACTATTTAGAATGTACAACAAGCTGAAATAGTGGAGGACATGGGCAGAAATGTGCCAAGGATCTATGCAGCCCTGGATAACAAGCAAGTAGAATATCAATCACACATGATTGAAGTGGAAGGTATGATTAACAACTAAACCATGGCTATTTTAATTGATTCAGGAGCTAGTCATAGTTATATAGATCCTAAGATGGTAGAAAGTTTGCAATTGCCAAGAAGCAGGCATAGAAAATATTGGTTGGTACAGTTGGTTACAGGAACCAAAAGAAAGGTTAATGAGATGGTTAAGTCATGTCTCATGGACATGAACAGACTGAACACCGAGGTAGATTTGAATATCTTACCCTTAGGTTCCTATGACTATTTAATTGGGATGGATTGGTTGGACCCACATCATGCTCTATTGGATTGTTATAACAAAGCATTCACTTGCTTGGGTGAAGAAGGGAACAAAGGAAAGTGAAGGGAATTCCCAGGGCAGTAACCGTTAGAGAAATTTCAGCATTACAGTTGAAGAAATGTTATAGAAGAGGATGTCAAATATTTGCAACTCATATGGAGGAGACACCTGAAGACAAGGTGCCAAATTTGGAGAATTATGCAGTCCTGAAAGAGTTTGAAGATGTATTCAAGGAAGTACCAGGACTACCCCCAAGGAGAGACCTCGATTTTTCTATAAATTTGACACCAGGAGCAACTCCCGTGTCAAAGACTCCTTACAGAATGAGTACACCAGAATTGAAGGAGTTGCAAATGCAGCTTGAAGAAATTCTAAAGAAGGGGTACATACGCCTAGGTGTATCACCTTGGGGTACCCCAATCTTGTTTGTGAAAAATAAAGATGGAACATTAAGATTGTGCATTGATTTCAGATAGTTGAATAAAGTGACTGTAAAGAACAAGTATCCTCTGCCAAGGATTGAGGATCTTTTTGATCAATTGAAGGATGTAAAGATCTTTTCAAAGATAGATCTCAGATTGGGATACCATCAGGTAAGAATTAAGGAGGAGGATATCAACAAGACTGCCTTCAGGACAAGGTATGGTCATTATGAGTTCACAGTGGTGCCATTTGGGTTTTCAAATGCACTAGCTGTTTTCATGTGCTTAATGAATGGTGTTTTCCGAGAATATTTAGACAAGTTTGTCATTGTCTTTTTGGATGACATGATTATATACTCTAAGACAAAATAAGAGCATGAACATCATTTGAGGATGGTGTTGCAAGTATTAAGGGAGCATTAGTTGTATGCCAAATTGAGCAAGTGCTCATTTTATCAGAAACAAATTCATTATTTGGGGCATATCATCTCAAAAGATGGGATAGCAGTGGACCCCGAGAAGATTGAATCCATTAGAGAATGGTTAGCACCAAATAATGTGATAGAGGTCAGATCATTCATGGGCCTTGCAGGCTACTACAGGAGATTCATTGGAGGATTCTCAAAGATAGCACAACCAATCACTTCCTTGCAAAGGAAAGGTATGAAGTTTAAGTGGATGTCGGACTGTGAAAGGAGTTTCCAACATTTGAAACAATTATTGACAAGTGCTCCAATACTAAGGATTGTAGACCCAAATGAATATTTCATTGTATGCACAGATGCATGTAATGAAGGACTTGGTGGAGTCCTCAACCAAAATGCATTTGTGATATGTTATGAATCAAGGAAGTTGAAGGAGCATGAAAGAAACTATGCCACTCATGATTTGGAGTTGGCAACCATAGTCCATGCCCCGAGGAAATGGAGACACTACCTCATGGGAAAAAGGTTTGAGTTAAGAACAAACCACAATGGTTTGAAATATTTATTTGATCAACCAAATCTAAATGCTAGACAAAGCAGATGGTTAGAATTTCTAAGCGAATATGACTTTGATATAAAGCATATCAAAGGGAAAGAAAATAAAGTGGTAGATGCACTCAGCAGGGGGGTGCATGAGCTTCATGCTACAACCATCAGCATGTATCAGACTGATGTTAAAAGAAAAATTCTGGAGGCTACAAATATAGACCCGCAATACAAAGAATTGATAGAAAGACTACAACAAGGTAAGACACCATAGGAGATGGATATTTATAAGTTGGGAGTAGATGGAATACTACTGCACAAGAACATAATTTTTGTACCAAATGTATAGGACTTGAAACATATAATTTTTCATGAGATGCATAATGCTCCTTATGTAGGGCACCCTGGATATCAAAAAACCGTAGAAGCGGTCAAGAGCCAATACTTTTGGCCAGGTATGAAGAGAGAAATTGCAGAATACATCGCTAGGTGTATGGAATGCCATAAAGTTAAAACAGAGCATAGGCACCCAGTAGGATTGCTGCAACCTTTGCCCATTCCTGAATGGAAGTGGGAAGTGGTGACATTGGATTTTATTACGACATTGCCCAGAACAGGAAAGTTACATGATTCGATTATGGTAGTGGTGGACAAGCTTACAAAAGTTGCCCATTTTATTCCACTAAAAACTACTCACAAAGCAATAGATGCTGCTGATATTTTCATGAAGGAAGTGGCACGATTGCACAAAATTCCTAAAACGATTGTGTCTGACAGAGACCCGAAATTCATCNAGAGAGGGTGAATAGAGTGATAGAAGATATGTTGAGAATGTATGTGATGGATAAACCATCAAAATGGGAAGACTACCTACATTTAATAGAATTCGCTTATAACAATGGGTATCAGGCATCATTGAAAATGAGCCCATTTGAAGCACTTTATGACAGAAGGTGCAATACTCTAGTAAGCTGGGATAATCCAGCTGATAGAACAGTATTCGGGCCAGAGTTGCTCAGGGAGATGGAGGACTAGATGTTAAAAATTAAGCAGAATTTGAAAACTGCCCAAGACAGACAAAAACGTTATGCTGATAAAAATAGAATCCATAGAGAATTCAAAGTGGGTGATCATGTTTTCCTGAAAGTAAAAGCTAACAGGAGTTCCCTGAAGCTGGGAAGCTATGCCAAGTTGGCAGCCGAATTTTGTGGACCATTTGAAATCCTAGAGAGGATTGGTCCCGTTGCTTATATGATTGCATTGCCTACATCTATGTCTGTTCATAATGTATTCCATGTATCATTGCTAAAGAAATACATACCTGATGCTAATCATGTTATTGATTGGAATGTTATTCAGGTGGAGCAAGAAGGTGCTTTCCAAGTGCATCCGGTGCGCATCCTGGATCGAAAAACCAAACAACTCTGGAATCGATCCATAGGGCTTGTAAAGGTCCAATGGACCTGGTACGGACCTAAAGATGCTACTTGGGAGCATGAGGATGCAATGCGGGCAGAATAGCCACATATTTTTGAAGAATTTTGAGAATTTTGTTGTATATGGGTACATGATGCACTGAGGACAATGCATAAATAAGGGGAGGGGATTGTAATATCCCTCGGCCGAACCCAAATGTAAATATAATCCAAGTATATTTAAGCTAGTGAGCTGTTTAGACATCATTTTTGTAATACACCTTTCATGGCATGGTGCGCACATATACTGCGCAGTAAAGGGATGTAATGTGCACATTTCTAAATATCGAACACAGTAACTAAGGTGCGTGCAACCTTAAAGACAGAGGATACAACGCGCAATGATTAAAGAGCATGCAACCTTAAAGACAACGGATACAACACGCAGTAACTAAAGTGCGCACAATATTAAGGTCAACAAACCTTTGTGTATATAATATGCATTATAGGCTGGTGAGCCAGTATTATAAGCCAGAATGCTTATGTCTTGGAATTAGGCCAGCGCGCCTAGATGTTAAAGGCTAGAGTGCCTATTTTGTATATATCTCATGATTAATATAAAAATACATCGCTGCGTGCAGACCGACCATGATAAAAGAGAAGGGGGACTAGATTCCACCAAATATGGAAAGGGAGGGCCTAAAGTTAAGAACAGGGCTAAGCTAGAGAGCTTAAAACCGAAAATAAATATTATATTAATATTTCTTAAGAACATAAAGTATGGATAATTAATTTATCATAAGTCCTAAAGTAGGGGACAAGTGTATCAGAGTAGCTTCCAACATGACAAGTGCCAAGTTGGAGACATGCTTACTTATTGCCGAGACTTAGTTCCTTTGGGGGGGATCGACCATTTTGAAGAGGGGAATCTTACCATTTTTTTCCTTCGACCAGAGAACCAGTATCTAGGATACATTCCATCAGTCCTTGAGCTACCTCGTATCTTCCTACCATCGTACCCAGATCATATTGATATCCATTCCTGTTGGTGTACCTGTCAGCGTGGGAGCGGGATTGAAGAGGTGGGTTGTTAGGCCTATGAGAAATTCTCTGAGTGAGGGAATTGCTGAGGATTGATTTCCTGAAGGTGATAAACTATGGCTGCAATGCTTTGAGACTTCTGATTCGACCTGTTGTTGAATCCCTGGAAGGGAAGTGGGGTAGCCGAAGGACTGTTGAGTAGAGAAGGGGCACATTTCCTTGGGTGGGACAGACATGTGGGGAAGGAGAGGCTGTAGGCTGTGGTTGAGTGAACACCTGAGAGGAAGTCTTTTCGGTTGACCGTGAACCTTTAGCTGAGATAGGAATCCCTTTCCCGGGTGGAGTCTAGTCCCAGCTCGGGGGTGACTCACTGTTGAGAGTGACGAACAGTGTAGTCTAAGGCTAGGAGGTTCGTGGACGGTCTGCATGTAGTTGGTGACATTCTTACCAATATAAGTACCAATTATGTGTTGAATTCCATGCTGCATTGTCATTTATGTGTTATTTTATGGGTTTTATTGCTTGTGTGAGCATAACTGTCCGTATGTTTAAGGATATACCCTGTATACGCTGCATGTCTGTGTTCACTATTAATTCAGTCTAAATATCGTATAAAATCGTATATTTATAGAACACAACTGTTTGTTTACATTTTATATGTGAAGCTTCCACTAGAGCATTGTATGTATATGTTTAATTGCATGCAGTTCAATATGTATGCATGCCCGTGTGTGTATATACGTATTTAGAAAAAAAAGAAAGTTATGTGACATACCTCAGTTGAATACTGGGTGTCACATTATGTTGTCAGAACTAAGCTAAGTGTTTGAGTAAGTGACATTCCCCGTCCAGTGGGTGGATGGGGTGTGTTACACTATGACTGGAGATAGGGCTTGTCCTATCAATCCTTTGTCTATGCACACTGTTTACGCTGAAGGAAATATGGAAACCATCGCTAAAATGATACCTATTAATATCTCTAGAACCCTTGACATCTTGGAGAATGTCTTCGTCGGAGCGGACTGCTCTCCCGAGGAGATTCAAATCTACATGGATTTATTTAAAGAATTACGCAACGTTTTTTCCTGGTCTTACGAGGAAATGCCAGGTATAGATCCAAGAATCATTGAACATGAAATCATGACATATACTGACGCTAAGCTGGTCTGACAAAAGCTTCATCTAGTTAATCCTAAGAAAGCAACAACTATTAAGGCTACAGTGGAGAAACTACTTAAAGCTAGTTTCATCTACCTTGTCCAATTGAGTGAATGGGTGTCAAATCCCGTGCCAGTCAACAAAAAAAGGGTACGATTCACGTATGTACGGACTTCCGTGATTTGAACAAGGCCTTTCCAAAGGATAATTTTCCTACGCCATTTATTGACTAGATAGTCGATGAATGCGTAGGTTATGATGCCTTTTCTTTCATGGATGGTTTTTCGGGATACAATCAGATACAAATCAAACCTGAAGAGCAACACAAAACTACTTTCATTTGTCTGTGGGGTACATTCACTTATCAGAAGATGCCTTTTGGTATGAAAAATGCTGGGGCTACTTTTCAGCGGGCCATGTCTTTTGCTTTCCACGATCTCAAACACATAGTCGAGGCTGTTGGACACACCTACCACACTTAGAGGGGGGGTGAATGAGTGTGGTGCTCTTTTTCCCAAAACTTCCCTCTTGCACAAAAACTCATCAATTAGCATTCAACATTTATTCATTACCCATTGTTGTCATTTATAACCAGTTATATGTAGGCACATATCAGCAACATATATCAACAATATATCATCAACATGTCATCATTACAATGGACACAAAGAATAAAATATGTATGTACAATTTTTTTTTATTACGGACTACAATCCTTGGGTTTATCAACGACAATTGAATAGAGTACAACTCTACAAGAGCACCAGCTCTATATGCAAGACTCAACTTACACCCTCAGCACCAACTGAGATGAGGCAACAATCCTCAACATATATCAATCTGTCAACAGGTACATGACCTGTCGGTAGTGCAACCCGCGTGTGCACGTTCCCTGGCTCACTACAGCCCGTGTGTGAACATAACCAATGTATAATGCAACAAACATATGCTTCTGAGCAACATGCCCAGATCCTCTGCAACCTGCAATCACTTTCTCTTCTATCTTCAACTGTCCAAACTGACCCACATACAGTCACAACACATCCAAGCTCTCCAATGGCTTGCTCATGCTCCACATCAAATCAATATGAATGCTATCTCAATCATGTATAAATAACTAGTATACCATAGCAATCATGTCACTACTGAATCACAAGAATGCTGCTCACTCCATCGGCCAAATCAACCAAACTGAACCACATCATAGAAGCCATACCAAGAATGCCCTAAGAATTCACAACATATCAAGCAATAGTATCTATCAAGACAATAATGTAACCATACCAGTGTCTGAGTGATAGATCTGAGGCCATAAAATGCAGATCTGGAACCTGCTTCTTCATCCAAGAGCTTGGCACCAGTTCAAACACAAATCTCCATGATTTTATTGAGTCCACGCTCCCTATACATAGTCAGCCCGTGTGTACACTCACCCTATACATAGCCAGCCCATGTGTGTACGCACCCTATACACAGACAACCCACGTGTACATTAGAAAATAGGGTTTTTTGCTTTTGCCGTCAAGATCTCCGACATTGCCGAAACTTTGATGCGTCTATGAGATCCTCCTCTCACTCTCTTCATTAGAATAGATCTTCAATCATGCTGAAGAGTTCCACACCAATAAGATTCTCTCACAAGAAGATCTCCATCAATACTCCAAAAGATATTACCAAGAAGCTCTCCATTGATCCACAAAGGATTCTCACTCAAAATGTGCATTTTACAAGAGATCCTAGCTTCTTATTTATACTTTCATATTCTAGGTCACTTAACCCATTTTTAGGTTACTTAACCCATTTCAAGGTCACTTAACCTATTTTCCTTATTTTAGGGTTACCCACTTTCCATGAATAGAAAATTCTCCAATACTTTATCATTTAAATATTCCTTCTTGATTTTGTCACTTCATTTAAATAATCTTTCTTGATTTTGTCACTTTACTTTATCATTTAAATAATGATTTCTTCTTTTCAAGC
>JASDQU011027728.1:10126-22347 GCA_032191745.1 Picea mariana | reverse complement strand
TCACCATAAGGGGACCACTTTGGAGTTCATCTATTTGTGCACCTTATCAACCATGATAAGACAATAATGATTCATCTTTGCATCGATTGGTTTCCACTTGGACATATAACATTCTCATCAAGGGCATCATATCAATCAATTACTTGACATCAATCAAACCAAACTATTTACATCAATGACATATGATCCAACAGAGGCTTATCTTGATGATTTAGCATCACGATCTCATAAGAGAGATGATCATCCCACACACCTCCGACTCATCTTTGAGCGATGTCACTACTACCGGATTCGCTTGAATCCAAACAAATGCAGTTTTTGCGTAAAGTCGGGTCGTCTGCTAGGTTACATAGTTTCAAGAAAAAGGATCAGGGTTGATCCTCTAAAGGTTGAGGCGATAGTTCAGTTGCCTCCCCCATGCAAAATCCCTCGACATCAGAGTTTACAGGGAAAAACGAACTTTTTACGACGTTTCAATGCAAACTATGCCGAGATCATAAAGGGTTTCATGTGTTTATTGAAGAAGGATGTTCCTTTTCATTGGGATGAAGCCGCTCAATGCTCTTTCAGAGCGTTGAAACACACCCTCATGTATGCCCCTCTACTTCGGCCACCCAATTATAATAAGGATTTCTTATTGTACTTGGCCGCTGTGGAGTCAACCATCGACATGGTCTTGGTTTAGGAGGATGATTTGCTCTCATAATACGTGATTTACTACCTGAGCCGAGGCCTGGTTGGACCAGAACTCAATTATTCCCACATTGAAAAACTTGCGTTGGTAGCAGTTCATGCTGTCCAACGGTTCCGTCATTACATCTTGTTTTGCAAGACCATCATCATTGCCGTTGTGAATCCGTTTCAATATGTGTTGACACGACGTGTAATCAGTGGAAAGATCAATAGATGGATATTTATCCTCTAGGAATTCGACTTGGATTTTGTTTCGGAAAAATCCAAAAAGTCATTGGTCTTCGCAGAACTCATCTCAGAACTTCCGGTCGAATCAGGTAATGTTATACCTGAGGAGTTGCCTATCAAAGGAGACATGTTTTTGATCGCGTCTTCGGACCCCTAGTATGGAGATATACTAGTATATCTCTAGAATTTCAAGTGCCCCACCTCTGTTTCTTGTGATGAGCGTCACCATATACACCATCAGGCCAAGAACTATCTCATGCTCGAAGACACTCTATTTCGTCGAGGTGCAGATTACATCCTTCACCAATGTCTCATTCATGAAGAAGTATAAATCGTGCTTAACGATTGCCACACTAGAGCATGTGGTGGTCATCTGTCTGGGTTGGAAACATCCCAAAAGATTCTGTGAGCCGGTTACTTTTGGCTGGCATTAATAAAATATTGTGTTGAATCAGTGAAGAAGTGCCACCTGTGTCAGGTCTTCGCTCAGAAGATGAGGGCACACACCGCTCCCATGTTTCCCGTCGTCACAGTTGGTCCCTTCACCAAGTGGTGGATTGATTATGCTACATGAAACCCCCCTTCAGCAAGGGGGCACCATTATATCATCGTAGCAGTAGACTACTTCAAGAAGTGGGTCGAGGCTATGCCAACGTTTAAAGATGATGGCGAGACATCAACTCTGTTTTTGTTTAACCAGATAATAGCAAGGTTCGACGTCTTGAGAGAGATTGTCACTGACCATGGCAGTCACTTTTAGAATAAAATGATGTCTAAGTTAATGTCAGAGCTTGGGTTGAGGCAAGCACATTCGTCACCCTACTAACCACAAGTGAATGGTCAGGTGGAAGCTGTGAATAAGTCCTTTAAGACTATTCTACAATGAACAATCAATTCGACCAAGTCAAATTGGCATTTGATGTTGTACTCATCGTTATGGGCCTACCGAACGTCTGTTAAGAATACAACCGGTTTCTCACCTTTTCAACTCGTTTACGGGCTGGAAGCAGTCTTGCCTATAGAGTGCCAGATCCCGTCTCTAAATTTGGCAGTACAGTTATTGCCAGACACTTCACCGCTTGAAGAGCATTTATTACATCTTGAGCAGCTAGATGAGTAGCGTCGAGATGCAGCCTTGGCTAACGAGGCTCACAAACAGAAGGTCAAGTGTCAGTATGATCGGTCCATTCATCCTCAGATTTTCTCTAAAGGCGACCTTGTCCTAGTCTACGACCAAGATAAGGATCCCCTGGGGGCAGGCAAGTTCAAACCCATGTGGTTCAGACCTTTCATTGTGAAGGAGGTTCTAAAAAAGGGCGCTTATCGTCTGGTATACTTTGAGGAAAATGATTTGGTAGAGCCTAGAAATGGGCTCTACCTCAAGAAGTATTACTCGTAGGTGGGTTGCCTTGGGTGACTTCTTGTACATATGTATAGTTCTTATACATTTTCTATTTTAGTTTTTTATCTTTTTGGTTTTATGGACGTGTCATTTTTTGATGTCATCTTTTTCACTGTGGCAGATGTCAAGTGAATTAGAGGTTTTCGTTGGGTTTTCAGACGACGCTAGCCGACACACTTGGAGGCTTGCTTCCACAGCTTGGGTGATTTTCACATCTCAGGGCCAATTGATATCTTCAGGAGGTATCTGTTTAGGTGACGCCACAAATAATGTTGCCGAGTACAACGCAGTAGTAGATTTGTTTCGTGATGCTTTGTCACATGGTATCTCTCACCTCTGGGTCTACTTAGACACTCAGCTGGTTGTGTCCTAGTTAAATGGGGTTTACCGCATTTACGATCCTACTCTACACTGACGGTTCCTTAGGGTATGTCTCTTAGAATGAAGCCTTCATTACATTACATATATCCATGTTCCTAGGAGATTGAATCAAATCACAAATACTCTAGATAATCATGTATTAGATTGGCATATTGCACACATGTAATAAAAAGCACACACATGCACATGTAAATACATTTTTAAAATAAATGTAATCCATAAGACATAAAAATATGTAAATACACATATATATATCGAAAATATCAGAGTACATAGGTGGGCACAAGCGCCTTAAAAATATGTCCAGTAAGAGTCATGGGGCTTATTCCCTCAAAAATATACAAAAGGTGCCCTCGACACGTGAGTAGTCTAGCCTATCTAAGGGTGGGGCATGTTGGCCCTGCCATAATGAACTATGACATTTTCCAAACACCAGAAGAGATGGACCCAGGTCCGTGGTACCCCAACTACGTGAGGTTGCATCGCTGGTGGCATATCCTCGATCTCTGCCATAGGGACTATGCGAGTGAGCGCAATGAGGATCCTCTCCACCCGTCTCAATACTCTCTTAGCCTCTCCAGCTAGAGGACCCCCCGCTGCTGTTGTTGGTCCGACGACTGCGGCTAGTCTTGCCTCTGGTCGAGGACGTCACCTAGTCCTCGAGAAGTCTGTTGGACTCACTGGTCCCACATCTGTACATCACAGATACATAAGTGTCAGATACTCTGGTATATATATATATATAAAATGATATATATAAAAAGAAATAAAAATTAAATAAATATGAAAAACAAACGTACCCATCTCTCCTCGCTCCACTCCGTGAGGTACACGCATGTCAGGATCTCTAGAAAAGTTGATCATGGCATAGGGGTAGTCCTCTATTGCCGAAATCTGCCATGCCCACTAGTCAAAAAACTTCTCATCGAAGGCCTCTACGGTCCTCCCTCCCCCTTGTCGTGACATCAACACCGCCCATATGCATAACGCCGGGAGAGAGGCCACGTGCCCTCGTATCGACTCTCGCGAACTAAGACTGGATACCCTCTCGAAGAAAAAGGAACATAGAATAGTCCCGAATCCAAAGTTTTTGTTCTCCTATATCTGACACTCTATTAGCCGTCTCTTCATGCAATCTAGCATGGTTGTACTCTAGTCAAAAATCCGTGATTAAGCACTGCACCGCATAATGCATGTGCGCCTGGGAGGCCTGATGTAACGCCACAGATCCAATAATCCACCCAATGAGTAACACTATCACCTTCAGCGATAGATTGTTGATCTTGTTTACCAACACCTGAGAACCCACTTTCTTAGTACCAACCTCACAATGGAGTCCAATTAACTCCTCAATGTTGTGAGGCCCCGGGGGAAAGGTACAAAATTTGACCAGATCCCCTCTCCTCTAGAGACTAGTCAGGAAGTAAATATCTTCAGTTGTTGGAGTCAATGAATACCCCTCAAGTATAAATGCCTTAGCGTCAGGATGCCAATAATCTATCAAAGCATTCAACAACCTGGGTTGTGCCCTCATAAACAGACACTGGAAGAATTTCAACAACCCACATTGCACTAATACAACGATAGCAGCAGGGTCTTGTGAGACCAAAAGATTAATGTCTTCATGGTCCCTCTCTCTCCAATGGACATACATCCTGCAAAATGACAAATTCATGGGGAGTTAACTCTTGCTTTTTATTTTTTTCCACATATTGGAGGGTGTATGTGGGTTGTATTGGAAACTGTCGTGTATGCACGCGTGTAGATTGTTCTCTACACGTGGGCATATGCGGGTTGTCCCACTACTACCCACGTACACGTAGGGCTGACCTTTTTAAAGGTCAGTGCCCCCCCAAAAACCAAAAAGAAATGCGAAGAGGAAGAATAGAAATGTAGGAAGGGCTAGTATGTACTTACTTGGTCCAAGCAGAAGTTCGTTTCGTCCACTGAAGCTCCTGGAATCAACTCTTTTGGCAAAGGGGTTTTTTTGACTTTTTTGTCAATTCTCAATTCACAATGGTGATAATGAGCTGCCAGCTTCTATTTATAGACTTTTTGGCCCCTTTTTTGTCATTTTTTGGACCCTTTTGTCATTTTTTCTAGCTTGAAAATAGTTTAGTGTGGTTCTTGAGTTTCTTTTGGGATGTTACGATACATTTTACTTTTGGTTTGGTGAACTTTTTGAGAGTTGGGGTGTTTTTAAGGTCCTTTGGTGAAAATTATTTTTCCAACTTTGTGCATTTAAGATAGGATTCCACCTCCACTTGTTGCACCTTGTTGTCTTTTTCGCTTTTCCATAGGATCTATCCCACCGAATTGCGACACAGAACCCTCACTCCTTCTCTAGAAGTGTCGTAATTTAGTGGTAGAGCCTACCTTCACATGGATGCCCTAGGTATATCCTGGTTTCATTTTGGTGTCCATGCCATCGCTAATGACTTTAGGCTCGAAAGTCCTTTTAGTACTATCTTGATTACGAGTTCAAGCCCCCACATGTCTGATATGTTATCACTCTTGGTTTCACCCACGGGACTCCCAAAAACAATGGGTCTTCTTTTAAGCCCTTTTCAGACCCTCTAAACATGAAAACATTTTTGAGCGATCTTGTTGCCCTTCATGCTCACCAAACTAAAATTCGAAGGCACGTCTGTTCGGCAGTAGTTTACCCCTTTTTCGATCCGGATGGTTAAATGTACGAACAAAGGTATACTCTAGGAGCCTCGGTTCTCTAGAAGATTATTCTCAGTTATAAATTTAACCCTTTTTCGGGCTTGAGGGACTAAATTTACAAAAAAGGAACCCCCACGGAGTCCATAGTTAAGCTCTTTTCAAACTCCCTAAAAGTGAAAATATCGCCGAGTGAGTTTGTTTCTTCACACTTGTTAAACCGGTTCAGAAGAACATCCTTTATGGACTCCATAGTTAAGCTCTTTTCAGACTCCTTAAATATGAAAATATTGCCGAGTGATCTTGTCTTTGTCACACTCATTAAAATGATTTTGAATAGATGTCTATTCAGTGCTATTTTACCCCTTTTTCAAACCGACTAGACTACCTTCGAAAAAGGTACCCCAATGGAGTCTCCTCTTACGCTTTTTCAGACTATCTAAAAATGAAAAAACGCCGATCTTACCTTCTTTGGGATCGTTAAAATTACATCGAAGGACGTTATCAATGTGTCTTATTAATCACATTTGCATTCCTGTGTCTTTGGCCTAATGCTGGCTCCATGTTGCTCTCAACTGAACCATCTGAAGCATGCTTTATACACAAGCCTGGTAGCACTTTGCCTCTGCGTCTTGACACTTTGACCCATGGAGGATTTTTCCCGAGTGTCCTTTTCGTGCATATGTCTCCTTTCTTTGAGCATCAGTGTGTTCCTTACGCTTGGAACTAGTATGTCTGTGACACTCGTTCTTCCTTTGTAACGTAACATTCTTTTATTCTTTTTCAAGCTTTCCAAAATTATTGAAAAAGACAAAAAAATCAAATATACCCCAAAAAGAGGAAGGGAAAAGTATATTCTGTTTTGTTGATGGCACAATGAGTCGCCCTTGGACAAAGCAGATCCTTCCATTTGTTCGTCAAGATCGAGGATTCAATATGACCTTAGGAAGTTGTTATCGCTACATAGAGCCGTGTCCTCGTCCATTTGGTCGTCCTTCCAAACATATGGAGAGTTTGCATTGCCTCCTGCATCGTGAACTTATGTCAATGCCATGCTACCCGAGTCTCATCTTTTGTCGTGTTTTTGTCCAAGGGAATTTTTACTAAACTTGAGTTGACCCTTTTGCAGTTTGTCTCTTATCCTCATACCCGTCCACCTCGAAAGTCCAATCAAGTCCTTGCTCAAAATCAATGAATTTCTCTGCCTGATCACCAAGAACCTCTTATCTGTTCTCGACGATTCGTCGAAGACCTTTGGGTAGTGAATTCATACACTGATATTACACTCCTACCCGATTTTTGAATATTTTGAAGTTATTTCTTGATCTCTGAAGACCTCATCTCTAGCCATCAAGCATCATTTGCTTCTTGAAGATGGATACTATACATGTATATCTTTTTATTTTGAGATGTAGATCCACTGTGTACTTATCATGGCTACACTTTATATAGTTATATGACATGGATCTGTAGTGTATTTGATTGGCAACCATGATTTTATTTCATCCTGAGCATGGGTATGCCTGCCTCGGTGAGACAAATTGTTATTTTGCAGATGGCACCTCCTGAACTCTGGTCCCTGGGCTCACTCACTTCATACATTGGTGAATATTTGTAATGTATTTCGGCCATCAGATGCTCTTTTGACCTCACACATTAGGGGGCATCTGTTATAACCCTAAATTGCACCATACATGCATACCTGACATCAGGCCATCTTACTTGCTATCTTTGCCAAGCCATCACTGAACAACTCTTCTAAAAAACCATTTTTTTGAAGGTGTACGTGCCCTGCACCACTACTTCCCACATACACATGATTGCTGCACCACTACTGCCCGCATACACATGCTTGCTGCACGACTATAGCCCGCGTACACTCACAAAAAGTGCGAAAAATGAAAATTACAAAGGGATACGGGTTTTTGGGCCATTACCTAACCATTTGACCACCCATAGCCAATCACCCCAACCGTTACTATCTTTTTGGCCTATAAAAGAAGGTGTTGGGGTCCCATTCCAAAGAGAAGCATGAGAGCATAGAAACTCTGCCCATTTCAGTATTCCCCCTTTGCCCCAATATTTTGCAACCACATTGTGAGTTTGAGCCAGAATTCCTTCTTCCTCCATTGCAAACCCTTGCCATTTCCCTAGAGAGAACTGAAGAGGAGAAGAATACGTGGAAGCATTTGGTTCATGGTGAAGAGGAGCCCAAGACCGAGTTGGAGGAGTAGTTACTGGTCTCATATTGTAAAAGACTTTTGTGAGATTAATATAAATAAATACTTTTTTTGTCCCGCCAAATGATGTCTTAAATCTTTATGATTTGTTTACATTTTTTGTTATGATGTCTAACCCAATAATCCTTATATAGAATGCATGCTTGTAGTTTCTTGTTTGTCTTTTGGTGAATGTAGGTTGGCCTTGGGAGGAGATCTGCAGTCGAGAAACAACTAAGCGCAAAGAGATCGACACCAGATGCAGATTTTAAGGTATGCCTACTGGATCCCTATACTTTGTCTTTTATGTATGATTGTGGGGTAATGACGAGATAGTTGTTAAAAGTAGGAGACTTTAGACGATTAGCTTTTCTTTCACTTTAGAACCTTGGTGTAGTCCGTAGAGGGGTTTCCCTCTATAGCACAAAGTGGAAGGTGGCTAGGGTGTCAGCCTCTTCCCATTCCTTTTTGTCATCTCTAAAAAAAAAGCACCAACCTAGAGAGGTAGTGGTGGCTAGATCATTTTTTTATCTCTATTCAGGGCTACACCTACCCTATTTATTAGAGTCTGGTATATTATTTCCTGCAAAATGAGTTTGTCAGGAATAAACCCAGGGAGTAGGTGAGGGGATTTGGTGGCACTATATACTCTAATGTTGGTGTCGTGTTGCATCAATTACTAATTTTCTACCCTGCATACTACACCTATATTCTTATCGGTCATGTAGTGTGTAGTGGTACAAAACAATACCTGATATAGAGGAATGAGAAAGTTCTCACAATTTTTTTGGTAGTTTATGTGGTACTTGTGATCCCAGAGATATTTGTAGTACACATGAATGGGGAGCTCACTCATCTACTAGGACCATCCCATCTTTGCATAAGCACAGATTATGTACATTACATCTAATAGATAATATGCCATTAGGAAGTTTGGGTGCTTTCCAAGAGCTATGTGCTTTGCCATTGATATTTCCTTTGCCAATGTAAAGGATAAGATGTCTTCCCAATTGAATATCGACTCGATGGTGGTGATGGTTTGTATGAGTGGTACCCATGATACTCTAAATTTTTGGGTATCTGGTTCTCCATACAATCTGCATAACATGGATACCACATACTAGATGGGAGCCCTGAGTATATTGGTTGGATAGTCATTGGATGCTCTTGTCTTAAATTTCTTTCTTGGAACCCACCAATTTCTCATAATGTCTCTGGGTTTCAGGGGGAATTCCTTCACCCAATCCTAACCATCTAGTACAATTTCTTCAGTCAACAATTGGTAGCATGCTGTGAGTATCGATGGTCAGAAGGAAGATATAGGTTTTCTTTATGTATTCATTATCTTCCAATCATCGACATTAGTGTGTATAATGATCCATGATATTGATTTGACTCAAGGGAATATTGTTGAATGTGCAATTGTTCTGTGCACTCTAGATCACCTAATTGCTTGATACTTTCCTAGGTCTAGGTTTCCTTCTAGAAGTTGTGGGAAGGTCTGGTTGGTGAATGTTTGATATTTCACCCGAGTGAAATGAAGTATCCTTTTCAATGACATAGAGGGTGTCATCATGAACGAGACCTAAGGTGTGTACTTCCACCTCTTATTCTTCCTTCCTTGACGATGCCTTAATAATATGATCTTTGCCACCTTTTCTTTGGTATGTTGCCATGATCGGTCTTATGGACAACCCATGTTATCAAGAACAAAATATTATTTTGGTTAGAACATTTAAACCAAGGTAGAAAATAAAATGTATGATAACTCTTACAGAAGAAATCCTTATCTATGAACTCTAGGTATAGTGGCCATGATAATTCTAAAATAGAGGGAAAGGAATTCCAAGGCACAAGTGTGAAAATCCATGGTTTTTGTCTTTGAATCCAAGAATTGGGCCGAAATCCTGTTGGCTGAGTTGTGGTACCATGGTCATGGGCTCCAGGGGAGTGCTAGTCACATAGTCATAGTGGGAGATTAAGGATTTGAAGTGGCAGATGGTTCTTTTTAGAGAATAAGATATGAGATAACTACGTGGGGGGAGGGAATAAAACATATCCTATGGGTTGGCTTCAAAGTGAGATTTTCATTTTGGTAAAAAATACAAACCTCACCCATGTGATAAATGGTTGGAGTAGTGAGCGTGGGGGTGGGTTAGTAAAAAAAGGGGGGATAAATCATGGGTTTCATTATACACATATGCATAAATGAAAGAAAAAACCTCTCATGGATGACTCAAATGACAGGGGAGAAAAAGGGGGAAGGAACATATTTTTGTTGGTTATCTTCCTATGTCTCTAATGGGAGGAGGGATTGGGATTATGGGATGGGGTTTCGTTTGGTTCTACCTTTTTCACTCCTAGACCCATTAGTTTACTTTAAAAAATTTTCTTTTTTATTTATTCAAATATAAGGTGCACTTAAATACAAACGAGGCCCCGATGTAACATACATGTTGACCCATTAATGAGGTGGTTGAAAAAGAGAGTGTGCAAATTGACCAACATGGTATTCCTTACACTCTCAAAAAACCTTGAATAACACATGTATTCAATGTTAGAATGGTGTAAAATGATGTATGGAACATATTTTTGGAGGGTTTAAATCGATTGTTTGGGTGTGAAAAATGATAAAATTCAGTCACAAGGGCGCTTTAAATCACACCAATTCACCTCACACATGAGGGTTTAAGAGTGTGGGGTCCACTATATCGGTGATAAAATGTATTTCCATCACTGATGTATCGACGAGGAAAGGAAATATTTTTCCAACGTATCGATGTGGAAGGAATATCTCAAATTACTAACATATCAACAAGGGAAGTGAATCTTCCACCAGTGTATCAGTGAAGGAAGAATATGTTGGAGCATTGACGTATCGACATGGAAAGTAAATCTTCTGCTGGTGCATTTTCAAGTAAGGGAAACGTTCCTCCAATGTATCGATGAAGATAAAAGATCTTGGGCATTCGATGTATTGACAAAGAAAATGAATCTTCTGCCGATGTGTCTATGAAGGAAGAAAATGTGAGGCCACTGATGTATTAGTGAAGAAAATGAATCTTCCGCTAATATTATCGATATCGGTGCCCAATGAAAATCGTTGTTTCAAATATGGTTTAGTCTGGTGATGAGGCAAGTCTGGAGATGATAGCTTGAAGGAATTGAAAAAAAAATATAGAAGTGTAAAGGACCAAGATTTGATAGAAAAGGAGATTAAAAGTTGAGGGAAACAAAAGTAGGGGGGCTCCACGATTCCTTCACTTAGAGGAAGGGTGTTAAAAGAAAAGTGAAGACATTATGGGGAGGGGTTGTTGCTAGCACAACAAGTTCCTTTTTGACAAGTTTCTCTCAAGGAGCCACTCTCCCACCAGTTGGGAACTCATCCCACTCCTTAGGAACTCTAGGATATAATCATGCAATGTGACTTAGGATTAGGACTTAGGATTAATTTAATATATTTGGTTTATCCCCCTTTGATTAGCCCCTTCCCTTAATCCCTTATCCCCCTTTCCCTCTCGTGGATTCCTACCCCCCCATACTCTCTCTTTTAACTTACTCTGTAGTCGATGATGGATTTTTACTAGTATATATGAGTGTGATTATATTGTACAATTCTATTCTCATCATCCTTTCATCATATATGCTATCCATCCTAATATCACAAAGACACTCCAACCAAAAACATACATACATAGGCACTCTGTCCCAAAACACATTGGCTCACTAGCCTAAAATATCATATGTACACATACTATACGATTGGGGATCCAAAACCACGGAATTACATCCATGGGCTTACGGAAGTGTAACCTCCAAAATTGTGGTCTCATTTTGGGCTTAGCAATGAAAATCAAGGCACACATGTGAATTCTGAGGCATGATGGTGGGGAAAATCACTTTTTATTTTATTTTATGATAAAAGGAACATGTGTGCATTGTTTCTACATTGTGTGTGTATGTGTGCGCGCGCACATGCGTGTGCATGTATGTGTTATAAAATTTATGAAATAAAAAATGCGCATACATTTTTGTGAAGAAAAAATGAACACATGTTCCTTTAACCTAGCCTATGTGTCAAATGAGTTGTCAGGACTGGGCCTCCTCAAACCTAGATTTTGCAAAAGCATTTGCATTCTAGGTTTTCATAACATGGGTGGGTTTTTTAGACCTTTAATTTCATCTAAAAAGTCCACCAACTTCATGCACTCACCCATAAATATTAATAAACTATGTATCAAACTTTTTTTTTAACTGAAACGAAAAAAATTATATTATAAAGGGTTGTAGTAGAGGCTAATAACAAGATTACAAAAAATTCTAGCCTTGGATTTGAAGCAATATTGCCATCTCCTTATTAACAATGACAAATAATACTTATGTCCACAAAAACTACATTTGAGTATTTTTTCCATGAGTAAATTTTGACAGATTGTTTACATAATAAAATACATAATAAGTACATTACTAAACTAGATTATGTTCTAGGCTTCTTGTCACCATTGGGTGTCCTCTTGAAGGATATTTTTTCTTCTTTACTAATGTTGTCCAAGATTTTGTTGAGGTATGTGTTGTTCCCTCCAATCTCGGTTTGTCTTGATCTAGATGTTCTAGTTGTTCTAGAATCTCAT
>JASDQU011027726.1:18201-28420 GCA_032191745.1 Picea mariana | reverse complement strand
TCTAGGGTTTTCCAACAAAATTATCCAAGGAAACAAGATAAGATGTAACTTATCCACAATTAGATAGGACATTCACTTAAAATACCAAGCATAAACATAATTACTTGGAAATAACACTTACTATACCAAGTCGTTATGCATGAGGAAACCCCAATTTCATGAACCATAAAAAAAAACAATTAAAGCATCCACAAATTCACTCTCTAAGAGGTGCGCATAAGTACTCCATGATGAGAAAAGAAGATAAGAGACAAATAGAAGTGATTCTCCACAACTGTGAGTTATGATTTTACAATGAGGTAGCACTAACCTTATTACATGAGGCACCTCTAGCACTCTAACCCTTAAAATCCACCAGAAACATAAAATATCCATGATACAAAGTGGATAGGTCAAGACCGACCCCAAAATAGCATCCAACATAAAGATAAAGTGAAAATAGATCAAAATGTCCCCTCAAATGTGACACATGTGAGAGCCTCCAAAGCCTATGCATCATGCTCTAGAAGGGTAAAGGTGCCTTCAAAGGCCACGTCTCTCCATCAAAAGGTGCAAGCATCGTCAAAGGTCACATCGCTCACCCCAAAAGTCATGTCTGATCACCATCAAGTTCCAATTCATCATCAAAAGGGATGCCCACATGTTAGGTCAGACCAACAAGCATCAAACACAAGGGAAGCTTTCCTAGCAAGCTCAAAGGATCTTATTGCAAGCTAAAAGCAAGTTTGTGACCCCCTATCTTGGTTGCCTAATTAGATAGGTCAAGGTTAAGGACGAGGTTAAGATGGATTAGAGAAAGCAAATTGATCGTGCGTGTGTGCGGGGTGTTATTAAGGAAATCAATGATGTTTATTAAGCTAGAAGAGTAAATTAAATGCCCTGAAACACTCAATATCAAAAGAAAAAGAAAGGCTATAATAAAAATTGAAATAAAGATGATATACTTCAGCACGTAACAAGTTTATAACAGAATTAATAAATCAGTCCTAAAATCAGTGAGAATGTAGTCAAAGATATGCCAAATATAAGATAAAAGACTAGTAAACCATTGGCCAGTAATTGCTTGAAAGAAAGAGCACTAAACTATGTTAAATAGATACAAGATGACAAGCCCTTATAACTGAAAATGTAGTTAATGTAGCAATAATGATGTTAGATGATGAATCTAGGTTAAGATGCAAGACGTTAAGCTAAGAAAGATGGTAAATGGAGATGCAAATGCAAAAGTTCTAAAGCTATCACAAGACATTAGGAGAGAAAGAGAGATAAACAAGGGTTTTAGGTCACTTGCAACAAGAGAAATACTAGTGTTGTCTTAAGTCCTTGGGCATATGGAGTCAATGCAACAACTTCAAGGAGACTAGAAGCAAGAGAAGTCTCAAAGATTAAAACCCTGGGGTTGTACAATCACAAACCTAAGCTTAACCTTTTAGGAAAAAAACCCTAAGGAAGAACAATATTAAACCCTAGGTGTTGTCCTATGTCTTCTAAGGCTACTACCAAGAGATCAAGTGGAAAAAAAGTAAACCCTAGAAGGGTGTACAATCACAAGCTCTAGAATTTAACCAATAAAGACAACTTTAGGGGGATGTACAATCACAATTCCTAAACTCGACCTTATATGCTTCAACAAGCTTAAGATGGATAAAACCAAGGGGATATATAATTACAATCCTTCTTAGGGTTTCAAGACAAAAATATCCTAGGAGAACAAGATAACATGCAATGATCAACAATTTGATAGATCATTTACTTAAAACACCATGACTAAACCATGAATACTTGGAAAGAACACTTACTATACCAACTAGCTATGCATGCGGAAACCCTAATTCAAGAATCATCCACCAAAAAACAAGAGAAACATCCATAAGATCACCCTCCAAGAGGTGTGCACAAGTACTCCATGATGAGAAAAGAAAAAAACAAGACTATATAAGTGATTCTCCACAAGTGTGAGTTATGATTTTACAATGAGGGAGCATTAGCCTTCCTATATGAGGCAATTTTAGCGCTTTAGCCCTCAAATACCTCTAAATATGTAAAATGTCCATGATACAAGGTGAATAGGTCAAGGCCGACCCCTAGAATAGCCTCCAACATAAAGAGAAAATGAAAATACATCAAAATGTCACATCAAAAATGACACATGTGGATGTGAGAGCCTCCAAAAGCTATGATGTCATGCTCTAGAAGGGTAAAGGTGCCTCTAGTGGCCATGTATCTTCATAAAAGGGTGAAAGCATCATCAAGGGTCACATCTATCACCCCAAAAGTCATGTCTCATCACCATCAAGTGCCAACTCATCACAAAAAAGGATGCTCACATGCTATGTCGACCCATCAAGCATCAAATCATGAAGTCATCATCGCAAATGCAACGTCCAAGGGTTAGGGTGTGATGTCATAGGTGAAGGGAGCTCCACGACCTATATAAACAAGCGTGACATCATCTACAAGTGCAACATCATCCAATCAAACCTGAATATGCTCAGGGCTGCACTATCCAGCCTATGGAGCTTTTTTCTCTTTCAATAGTAGATCATGATTTATGTGCAACATTCAAGCTTATCTGTCCATTGTACAAGGTCAAGGATGAGTGAAGAGGAGCCCCAGGGCATGCCCAATCATGATATGGTCCAACGCTCTGCATCAAATCTGCAACGTCCTCTGTATAGTGCACTGTAATATCCCTTTTCGAGAGGGGACTTGAGAGAGGAGGGCTTAGTAGTCTAAACATCCCCTTTAGACTATAGCTAGGAATAAACATGGGGAAAATGTTCATTTGATGTCATTTCACTAGGGAAATTTTATAATTTGAAAGTGACATTAAGTGACTAAGTGGAAAAAGGTAATTAAGCGCTTAAGTGAATATTAAATCAAAAAACTTAGGAAAAGCGCTTAAGTGAAAAGTCAACGAAGAATTAGGGTTTCAGTGGATATAAGGAGAGGAAAAGAAACCTAATGGGTCATTATTAATGATTTGAGAATTGAAACCAGAGCTCTGAGGAGAAACCCAGATTCAAGCGAATTTGAGGATACTTGTGGATTCCAAGAGGAAGACACCGAGGGATTGTATTTGGTGTTGAGAGACACACCTTAGCCAGTCAGAGAAACCACACAGGTTTTCCATATCTTTCATTAGAGACCTACAATCAGATCGAGCATGGATATCATAGATATAGCTCCAACAGGCAGATTATTGCATGAGTTCTTGAGGAGACATGAAAGGTATAGTGGGTCTCTCTTCCCGAGGAGGTCTGGCGAACCTAAACCCTCATAACCCATTTGAGATCGGGGGAAGGTGCTTCATTTGAAACATCCAACACATTTTTTTGAGCCTTCTAGCCATTGGGGCATCACATTCAGTTAGTGGAGTTGCAACGTGTTTGACAAACAGAGGAGAGATCACATATTCTCAAGTCTATTCATCCAGAGGGAAAGCGAACCAAATTCCTTTCGACCCATTGGAGAGGGAGGCAGGGCGCTCCATTCGAGACATGTTCCATCATATTCTGATGGTGGAATATACATGGGAAACTCTTTTAGTTTTATCCAGCGTGAGGGAATTCCAGCAGTTGGACAGATTACTTTCGGTAGTGACAGAGAGATCTGGGAGCCTAGCAGAAATAGATCCATCCAGGGCAAGTCTTGTAGGAAGAAGGCAACTTCATTGGGACAAATATCATCAGATTCAGAGGAGGATTTATCATGCATGCATTAGATTCATCTTTCGGAAATAGATCCAGCACTACATGCAACAATAAACCCATGCATGTCACAGATTGGGATTGCATGCCAATGATCTAGCGATGCATGTTAGTTCTAGGTATTGATCCATGCTTTTACTAGTATTCTAGTATAGATCTAGTCATTTGAAGGTCTAACTAAAGATTGGTTTGGTTATTTTTACATACATGCAGTCTGTGTGTGAAGTTTTGTACATGCATGTCATTATTGTAATTGCTTGACTATTCAATATATCTTAAACACGTTGTTCCACATGAAACCACATGCAAAATCACCACACATGTTAAATTTAAGTTATCAAATGCAGTCAGAAACCTAAATAACCTATTCAACCACCTAAAGAGTATCATATATGTGTCAGACAAGGTCAGTAGAAGGTTAATATCTAGATCTACAGATTTGGGATATTACATTTTGAGCCTATGCAATTGTCCCACTCTCGGTTCACCTTAGAGCCACCAGACCCTTTTGGTATATTTTATTCAATATAGCCAGATTGAAGTTGGCCTACAACACTCAGGAAATAGACGTTTCTGATGGGAAAAGGCCCTCACCAATCCATCATCATTTCCTTCCCCATTCCTTGGTCAAGCTATCCATGCCCACTCCAAATTCATCATCTCTTGAACACCTAGCTCCTTGCTCTTCTCGGCATAATTCACCACCTACTTCGAAGTACAAATATCCGTAATAGCAGAGTAGCCCAAGGATAAGTTTTATCAACCTCAAGATTAACAACTTGTCTTGGCACTTTTGCCTTTTGGTTGAGTTTAACATCTTTGTTATTGCACAATTTGTACTTTCCCAAAGCCCAGTCAAGTGAGGCAAGATTGGTGTAACAAGGGGGTGACCTATCACTACCACCTTAATAGGAAACCCCTTTCTTTTTAGGAGTATGTTAAGATTACACCAAGGGAGAGGTCTCTAGTGACCTAAAGGGTTGATAAACTAAGACAAATAAGCAAGAATACCCCCCTCTCACTGGTCACGCAAGTCAAAAGGTTTTTTATGTCTTTAAGAGATGAAGCAAAGATAAAGATGAAGTGTACCTGCCCAGAACAAGACAACAAAGCAAAAATATGGTAGCTTTCAAGTACAAAATGATGCTAGTTCTTCATAAGACCACGAACCTTTGAAATATAAATTGGCTGATATAAAATTGTAGTGATATAAAAGTTTACAACAACAATAAGTATTTTATAACAACTGCAAGAAATATGCCTTAGAACTGCTTGAAAAGACAATGAAAAAGTAGCTTTAACTGGTCAAGATGATAATCAATTGTCACAAGCATTTTCTGTTGTCTCTAGCTAGCATTAAATGTCAGTTTTGCCGCAAATTTTCTACAGTTAGATGGCTGTAGAAATATTTTGTAACAACAAGTAGTATTAGTGCTCAGAATTGCAAGAAAATCTCATGGAAACTTAGCATTTATCAAGTAGATTGTTAGGCAATTATCACAAAGTTTTTTGAGTGGGTTAGATGTGAGTTATGTAGGTTTATGCAACAAATTAGTATAGATTAGTATGGATTTAACAATGATTTGCAACAACAACAAGTTAACTAGTGAATTGGTCTAGCTTAGAGTTAGTAGAAGTTAGCAAAAACTTCAAGGAAGAGAGTTTGAGTGTTTGTTTGATCAATGATTCACTAAAGTAAGTGGACAAGCGCCTTTTAGGGATTATGGAGTCAACAATAGAAACAACACAACTTGGAGAAAAGTAGCAATGATAATACTTGTCAAAGGAGAAGAGGTGGATGGAGGAAGTGTTGGTACTTCAAGGCGTCAAACATCCAAACCCTAAAGACAAATTCACTAGAGAGTAAGCACTTTTAGGCCCTAGTGAATCCTCCTTCCTTACAATATTCAAAAATATTATGAAATAAACAATTAGAATGAATCTACTAGAGTGATGACACTTTAGGGCTCTAGTAGTCACTTCTAAACAAGGTGTACTTGAGAAATTTAGACAAGTGGAAAAGCTAGAGAGAGAAAGAAGCAACTTATGTTTCTCTCCTAGGGTTTAAGCAAGCAATTTCATCATCTTTAACATGAAACAAGTGAAATTTACCACAAGCATTTATTACATAAACAAATTGCAAATTTTCTACTTACTTCACCAAGAATAATCAATCCAAACACTAGTTGAAATAGCCAACCACAAAATGCCTCTCCAAGAAGTTGCGCACTAGTTATTTCAGCCAATGGCCCTTAAAGAGGGCGCAAATTTCAATCCACACTTGTTGTGTATTGAGTTCATGATCATAAAAAGAGAGTACTTTATCTCTATTTATACAAAACTTTGATCTTTAATTAATTTTAGGTCAAATAAAAGGTTGACCTAGCCAAATTACATTGAAATCCAATTTAGACATAAATAAAATTAATTAACATCTAAAATCATCTCCAAGGGTGATGTCATTCCCTTCTAGGGTGACGTTGAGCCTCTAAGGTGGAATGTTGGGCTCTGGATGCAGAACGTTTGGCCTCTAGAGGCCCTGGATGATGCCCACACGTGCCAACCAGCTCACAACTACCCTCAAAATGCAAACCCTAGCGTTGGATGATGTCAAGGGTCATAATGGTGATGTCATGGGCTCTTAAAGGTTAACGTCTATGTGGAAGAGAAAGATCCCCCTAGGTCTAGGTCTGCTAGGGTGTCTCCAAGGGAAACACCCTTCTTCCTTCTTGGTGCAAATCTATGATGTCTTCTTGCCCCTGGTTGGGGTTACAACATTCCTTCAAAGTGGACTTCCAACATTCACCTCCTAGATAACTTCTCTTATAGATGAAGGTTTCAAGACATCAAAGGAAAACCATTAAAGAATTAAAGAAGCCACAGAAGCAATCTATTACTTCAGAAGTCAATCCAGCCTGCTAGAAAAGATAAAGTAAAATGTATTTTCCAGAAAGGACAGGTCAACCCCACTAGAAAAGTTCACTGACAGATTAGTATAAATAAGTGTTGACGCAAGCTCATTTGGACACACACTCTCCACTCTGCAATAGAGGCACAAGTCTAAGTGTGAATTGCAGCTGCTACAATCCAATGAAGGAAGGAAGGAGCATGTTTGGTTGGTGTATATCTCTCAGTCTTGTTGGTGTGCTAGAGGTGGACTAGTACTCTAGAACTCTAGCTAGGGTTTACATTGTTGAGTTCTCTCCTTGTTGAGATAAGTATTGTTGGGCTTATTTCTTGTTGTTTTTCTCTAGTGGATGGAGCTATTACATGGTTATGTTGTATTGGCTAGGATCTTTTCTATAAGAAAAGGTGTTGGGTTTTCTCCCCTTGTGTAGAAGGGTTTCCCAAGATAACTACAATGCTCTACTCGGGGGTGGCACTTGAGGATGCCTATGGTTGGGTGGAAATTTAAGAGCATTGCCTATGGAGAAATGAGAAGACCTTTTTTTTCTAATTTGTGCTTGGTTAATCTTCTTGAGATATTGTATATTTACTGCAGTTGTAAACTAGTCTAGAAATCAACATGGTATGAGAGCGGGTTTTGAAGATAACCAATTTCACGGAAATTAAGGACTATTAGAGCCTTGTTGTTGGTAGAAGAGAAGGGCCAAGTCCCTTAATAGTCCTGTGGTGAAGTTTAAGGGCTGTCACAGGCCTCTAGCTCTGGCTAAACCCCTGTCTAGTGTCTTAACAACAAACCACAGCCATGAGTAGCTCTACTAGGGCTGCCACAACAAGAAATAAACACAATTAATATGACCTTCTAAGATAATTTGTAGGTGTCTTTGGAATTTTTTTCTGTGGTAGTTTGAAAGGCTGTAGGGTAAATTCTAAGATGAATTATAGGCCTAATTTCAGAGGCATAATCAAGGCCAATTTTATGGCATATTTCTGAGGTATATTCTAGAAAATCTATAACAGATTTATGAGGTATATTCCAGTGAATTTATGGCAGACTTATGAAGAATATTCTAGTGGAAGTTTGGTATAGGCTCAGACTGTTTTTAAATCAAGTCTGAGATCCATCCTTTATGAGAATTAATGTTCTATTGTGAAGACTCCAAGTGATAAATCTGGGAGCATTTTTCATAATAGAACTGAAGTTTACAATGAGAAGCATTCAAACATATTCAAGTCAGAAATTGTGATATCGTTTAAGGCCTGCCTCTGAGAGATCTTTTACAAAATTGTGAGATAGAAAAAGATGAGTTTTGAAGCCTGACTGAAGGCTAATCTAAGGCTACTCATTTGTAGATGAAGTTGCACTAGAACCAAATAATGATACAAATTTCAGAGGTATGCACATATATATATTTTATTTTGTATCATTATCATGAGGGTGCCTACAATGGGAGGACCTGTGTAGATTTCGAGGAATCTCAAATCCAATACACTTAGAGGAGCACTGCACTCTCTCTGGAAGAGAAGACTCTAGGTTTAATTGTTTTTAATTATCATGCCTCTAGCCTAAATTTCTAGTACATCTGACTTGCTACATTACAAGTAGGCCTTGTAGCTATGATAACAATTTTTTTTTTAAATTGCTTTGAAGTTATACTAGAGATGTACTTGTTGATCTCCCCTCTAGGAGATATTGTTGTTTTTTTTGTTCTTGTTCCGTGCAGGTTATCTTGTTGAATTCCATGACAATATTGTTTTTCTTGTTTGTTGTTCCGGGTAAGTTACCACAGAGGCAAGTCACTATTGATAGCTCTGAGAGGGAGCTATAGTGATGGTTGTAGAAGACAACTTATTAGATGATCTTTAGTTCGAGACACGAAGCAGTTTGACCAGATTTTGTACAGATTGACAGTTCAGCTAGTTTAGGCCATGATGCATGATTCTATTAGTTTAAATGAGTTATGGCATAGGAGACTTGCTTATTTGCATTCTAGAGATTTTCCCATTCTAGGGAAGATGGTGACAGGGCTTCCACAACTCCGTGTTGAGCATGATGGCATTTGCAGAGGTTGTGCTCTTGGCACGAATTCCAAGGGATATTTTCCGAGCAATGACAATAGATCAAAGGGGATCTTGTGATTCAGATTTTTGTGGGCCTATGACAGTTGCATTTGAGTGGAGCTATTCTCATGAATGAGACAATGGCAATAACTGTGACAGGTTGGTCATAGTGACAGGTTGGACACTTTAGGATATTTCGGTATCCAGTTCACATTCACCTACCCAAGGAGAAAAGGACGAAGTTAGACCTTTCAGTCGGGAAGGGTACATTTGTTGGGTACCATGAATCATCGAAGGCACATCAGATCTACATCCCAGGTCAGACACAGATTAATGTGAGCATGGATGTTTCCTTTGAGAATGAGGTATCCTTCAAGAGACCTAGAGGATCTCACATGCAGCCAACGGGAGCATCAAGAAGCATAAAGAAAGATTTGTGGCCAGCGGATTCTCTCAGGTGGATGGAATAGAATATGAGGAGACCTTTTTTCCTGTTGCTCAATATACCTCCATTCGGACAATTATTGCACTTGCTTCAGCCTTGGGTTGGAGATTACATTAGTTGGATGCGGAGAAAAATTTCCTCATTGGCGAGATTGAGGAAGAGATATATATCGAGAAACCAGATGGTTTCGTGATTCATGGGAAGGAGTCCCATGTTTGCAGGTTGAAGAATGCCTTGTATGGACTCAAGTGGGAACTTCATGCTTGGTATGCAAGGATTGATGGATACTTGATGAGTTTGGGTTCCAACAAGAGTGTTGTTGATGCCACCCTGTACTATAAGATTGTTGATGGTAAGTCCCTAATTTTGATCCTGTAAGTTGATGAATTATTTCTCACTGAAGCAGAGCATCTCATTTCTTGGTGCAAGCATGAGTTGGATTATAAATTTGAAATGAAGGATCTTGGCATGATACATTACCTTTTGGGACTTGAGGTGTGGCAGAGAATTGATGAGATCTTCCCGAGTCAGGGGAAGCATACAGTTGAGATCTTGAGGAGATTTGGGATATTGGACTGTAAGTCCATGACCACACCGATGGTCATGAATCTGAAGAAGTTGAGTGAGTCTTCTTTATATTTAGACTTGATTAATACGACCTTATATTGGAAGCTGATTGAGTCATTGATGTATCTGGTTAACACCAGACATCATATTTGCTATGCAGTGACTGCACTTAGCCAGTTCATGAGTCAATAAAGGTAGATACATTGGGTGGTTGCGAAGCATGTGTTGAGATATTTGCGAGGCACAGTTGGATATGGCCCGATACCATACTTTTAAAAACTAAAACCGGTATCAGAACCTGTCGAGGGTCCAACCTAAACCGGAACCAGAACCGATAATGAACCGGTCGAATTGATTTCAATGAACCGTTTTTTTAAAAAATACATAAAATATTTAAATTTTAATGAAAAAAATATATTTTTAAGATTTTAAATCATGTTTCCAAAGCATTAGAGACAATTAGAGACAACATATCCAAAGTATGCTCATGAATATATCAAAACGACACCAAGTGCAATACATATCTAGAGAT
>JASDQU011027726.1:0-17823 GCA_032191745.1 Picea mariana | reverse complement strand
CCTGTCCAAAAGGAGCTGCAGCAAAACCTCAGTCTCAACGTTAGCTTGGAGGAGAAAAGATCATATGATCAAGTGTGTCAAGTGAGGGAGAGGCCACTCCTTTATATAGTTTTAGGTAGGTGAAAAGGGTTAACATAATAGTCCACTTGTCATAGCTTTAGGGTTAGGTTAACCTCTTAAAATAATAAATAATATTTCAACAATTAAAACATTAAGTGGTAAAATAAATCAAATCGATGAGGTGGGTTTCAAGATCAAGGCGGCCACCTTTCTTTAGGAAATGGTAATTTCTAAACCAACACATTAGTCCCATGATATAATTTTTAAGYTTTTTATCATCCTAGCATACGTGGAAGGCTAATGATGTGATCATGCCTTTCTTCTTAACTGCTTCTAGGTCATATACTTGGACCAAGAATCTGCCTGGTCCCAGACCAGGTACCCCATAACACATCCAGGGGCCCTAGAATATATCTAGGGGCTTAACCACCAAGGTACACAATCAAGGATCAATCCAAGTGTTAAGCAAGGATTCCCTGGAACACATCCAGGGGCCTTAGAACACATCTAGAGACTTATATTATCAAATTGTTTGGTCCTTGACCAAGAACCCCAGAAATACATTGGGGGCCCAACTAGGGTCTTTTGCCATGGCTCTAACTGCTTGGTCCCAGACCAAGAACCCCAAGAGTGTACTGGGGGCCCTAGATCACAACTAAGATCTTTGCCATCCTTCCGGAGAAATGCTCTTGTAGCTGCATTAATTTTAACAGAGCTGAAACAATCTCACCTTCGTTATTTGATCTTAAAGCTTTGACTTGACTACCTATTTGTTTCTCTACCAAAGATTTCCATGTCTACTAAACTTTGAAAAACATTGACTTCTTATTTAGAAATTAAACCCACATTTTCTGTGGATGTTGTTTTCCCATTCGACACCCTGTACATACATTTTAAAATTCCTGAATGGATGGAAGACCATCCACCATATTAGTCTTACTAAGTACATATAAATATTGAAAACTTAGATGTCCATGCCTTTCATGCTAGAGTACATTGGCATTCTCTATTGCAACTAATGCATGTGTTTTTGTTGTCTTTAGATCAACAAGTTTATACAACCCTTCTCGCCAATATCAACAACAATCACTTTCTTTAGTGGATGAAGTTGACGCTTCAGTATGATCTAGCCTCCTTTCCTTCTTCAGAAGAAATGTTGATGGCTTCTCAAGATTAAGTGTTTGACTCTCCCCAAGTAGAGATGCAATGACTCGACAAATGAATTGAATGACGTTGGCAAGTTTCACATCACCAAAGAAACCATTTCTTCATCTATTGGCGTTTCTCGATAACAACCAATTGATCACTAAGATCCTTCAGTTGTAACAGATATTCAGAGATTGATCTGCCTTCTTGCAACATAATGGAAAACAAAAGATTTTTCAAATACAATGCCTGCCCAACTTTTGATGACTGATACTTGTCTTTGAGATTTGTTCACAATATATGCTATAGTGGCATTTCTTACTTCTGGAACTAATGTGTCTACAACTAACAATTCGAGAATCAATAAAGCTTCTTCATGTCTTTAATCATAGTCTTCAAGATCATTTGGCCTTTGTTCTTTATCTAAAATGATTTGATCAAAATCTCCGAACTTGCTAATGGTCAGTGTCTTATGACTCCATAACTTGTAATTCTCTTTGGTCAATTTTTCTAAAAAGATTAAATGATTCAAATTGGCAATTTCTAACATAAATTGAAAAACAATATCACAAAAACAATGTGATAAGGAAGGCTATAATTCAATGCAGACTTACCAAAAAGGACAGTAGCTTTGAATCTCTACGCAGTGGCAAGACAATACTTCCACTCTCCTAATTGTCGTAGGTAATGAATCCTTCACACATTGGAGTGCATCAATAGATTTGTGCTCTTACACTTGCCAGTTGAATACTTCTAGCGATCTTTCAAATTTCTTGATTGCTGCACCCAAAAAGATGTGCATGGTCTGATGAATTCTTGTAAGTGTCTAGTGATCCCTATAATCAATGATCTACTCAACCACGTTTGTCACAAGTCTAAAGCAAATGCAGATGTTGATTACTAGATTGAGGAGACTAATAAGGTTGTTGAAAATCCCATGAACAAGTCCTTGGATGTGAGCACCAATGCTATAGAGCAAGATGACCTAACAAATGCAAATACCAGGATTGATGACATTAGGAAGGCTGTTGAAAAAGTACTCCTAGCCATTCAAGTTGGTAGAATGGAGTCGTCTGTTGGAAAATATATGAGGCCCATCAAATCTCAAGTGTTTTATAGAACTTGTTGTATGGCATCCATAGATTTTAGAATCGGTTCGAGTCGATATGAACCCGACAAACTGGTCGAGCAGATAGCTGGCTGAATCAAATCGGCCATTGAATTGGTTCGATGACTGGTTCGGTACCAAACTGGTCGAGTCCGTGCCTGCTCGGTCGGTTTGTTTCAGGATCCACCTTTTGGTCCTTTGGTGTTTCATGCACTGTTGTTGGAGGTTGAAGAATCAACCTGTTTGAGTCAGCCTTTTCAAAGATCACAACAACATCAAATGGTTCTCCATGAAGCTATAATCCATAATAATGAGTATTAAAAGAAGGTGCCTTTGGGATTAAAGTTCAAACAATTAGCAGACTTATATCAGTAAAACCCAGTCTGGGTTTGCATTTTCTTGGAGATTCAATTAACAGATAGACCAACACTTCAATCTACTTAGGGGATTGCTTGTATGACAAGAAAGGTGTGAGCATGATGAGATGATTAAACTCAGTACACGAAAGATGCTTAAGTCAACATGGGAACGTTGATGTTATGAAGATAAATTAGCAACTTGGGGGGTGTTTTAATCAACAATTACACTTTCTAGTCCTGACAAAAATGAGGGTGCAGATCTGACATCTGGATTGATAGCAACATGGTGCATTAATAGAGAAGTTACACTCCTAATTTCTGGCTTCCTGGCAGCTTGAGACTTTTATGGACTCTAGAGGCCATTTAGAGACTCACTGATTATGTATTTTGTTGCTGATATGTATTGTACTCTGGTACCATTTTGATATATACACCCTTACATGGTATATAGAGGAGCAGACTTTGCATATTTTGTCTCTAATGGTTTGGAATAATGGTTTGAAAGCTTAAAATCTAAGTTACCAGGATCCAGATACGGCGGGGAAACGATAGGTACTTTATATATATATAAGGAATAAGACTACAAGACTCATGGCTACTGCCATAACCTCTCTTGATACAATTTGAAGATCCAAACATGTAGTTGCATCATTATGTGTAGAGTACATCATAGTTTTAAAAACTGAAACCGTTATTGGAACTGGTCGAGGGTCCAACCTGAACCGTAACTGGTAATGAACCGGTCAAACCGGTTTCAATGAACCGGTTTTTAAAAAAATACATAAAATATTTAAATTTTAATGAAAAAAATATATTTTTAAGATTTTAAATCATGTTTCCAAAGCATTAGAGACAATTAGAGACAACATATCCAAAGTATGCTCATGAATATATCAAAACGACACCAAGTGCAATACATATCTAGAGATTGGAACATAAATACATAATTAAGGAGGCTCTAAATGGCCTCTACAACATCAAATAACATACTAAGTTAGAGTCACTGATACTATAGGTGGGAATGCCAATGAAAAATACAAAATAGCCATAGGGTAGAATCTAGATACTAGAATCGTAGATTGAAGAATCTCATAGCTCATGAGTCGTGACTGTCAGTAGTCCTCCATATCATAATCATCAAGATTGGCATCACTACCACTGTTCTCTCCTCCATCCTCCTCCTCCTCCCCTATATCCAATGCAATCCGTGCATTTGTTGATGTGGACTCTGGAGGATGACCCCTCAAGAGGATCACCATNTCTCCTCCATCCTCCTTCTCCTCCCCTATATCCAATGCAATCTGTGCATTTGTTGATGTGGACTCTGGAGGATGACCCCTCAAGAGGATCACCATCATCAAAAGTGACCGGCTCTAGCACTAGTTCATTAAGATCCAAGTTAGCTAATGCCAACTCAACACTGTTGTTCAAACCCTTAACATCAGAAAAAATATCCCACATATTTGTCTTTCCCTTCAACCACTCTTCTCTCTACTTGTATATAAGATAGAGGTTGGTGTGCACATACACTAGTAAGTCACCTGACACGACGACAAAGAGAAGAGTTCAATAGAAGAGTTTATACTTGAGTGAAGGGTTCATTTTTACTGTGGTCGTGACAAAAGAGTTCAACAATCAATGCCACCGACATCGAGGTACATAAAGGGCTTGGTTCTCTTGATTAAATTTCAGTTCCATACCCTCATACATGATAGAATCCAGTGGAAACATTGCAATCTTGCTAATCTTGAAATCCTGAAAATTGTTAAGTCTGCTGAATTTTGAATGGGATCTAAAATTCTAGTTTCTCCATATGAAGTCCAATGAGGTTGGAACCACTCTCAAACATCCTGTCACTTTTACTTAATTACCATTAATTACTAGGGTGGGAAAAATGGAGAGGGTGAGGACCTCTTTAAATAGCATTAATAAGGCAAAATAACCCTCAGTTGCACACCAAAACACCTTACAACTCCAACTTGCATGAGAAAACATGAGCCAAGTACTTCTTTGTTACTTAGGTTTTAGGTTTTAGGGGGTTTTAGGTTTTAGGGACCAAACCAGTCGGTTTATGACCAAATTGACCGGTTTATGACCAAACCGGCCAGTTCGATCATAAACCGGCTGGTTTGATCATAAACCGGTTGGTTTGGTCATAAACCGGTCGACCGGTTCGGTTTATTGGTCGATTTGAACCGGTCGACCATCAAACCAGTCAAACCGGATGGTTTCGGTTCCGGTTCGACCGGTTTTTAAAACACTGCCTAAGACATGCTTCCAGTGTTAACATGCGACTGTAGGGATATGCTAATTCAGAATGGGTAGGGAGCACAGTTGACAGGAAGAGCACCTTAGGGTGTTGCTTCAATTTTTGGATTCGTTGTGGTTTCCTGGTGTAGGAGGAAAAAAACTTTTTCATCAAATATGTATGGCAGTACACGAAGCAATGTGTCTTTGGAAGCTCCTTGCAGGATTTTTTGATCAAATACTAGATCCCACTGTTATTCATTACATTCGAGATATGGTGCAGAGGAAGGCAGTACTAGTGGAGTACCTTCCTACAGATAAGCAGATTGCAGATGTTCTCACCAAGCCTCTCGCCATGTCAAAGTTTGAGTACTTCCATGATAAACTTGGAGTGGAATGCCCCTCTCATTAAGAGGGAGTATTGATGATTGCAGTTTCATTAGACATTCTCCAGGCCTTCTCCCCAGAGTAGTGGGCTGGGTCAACTTGTGAAGACACTCTCCATATATTCTCTCCAGGGTAGTGGGCTGGGTCGATCTGCGAGTATGTCGTGCCTTCTCTCTATCTTGTCCCTGATGGATTGAGAAGGGTTGAACTGTGACGATTCTTCTCCTCAGTTTTGTTGGGCTGAGTTGACCTATGACGGGTCTTCTCCCTAGGTGGATGGGTTGGGTCGATCTGTGGGGATGCCCCTGATCTTCTCCCCATATCAGGTTGGGTCGATTTGGAGAATGCTCCTCTAAGATAGAGTTGAGAATGACACTTGTCAAAATAGTGACAAGTTATCCTGGGGTGGCACCCAACATCCCTTGGGAGTATACCAAGTGGACACGTCATGGGTGAGTAGGTCCTTGGCATGCACTATGGGCGAGTAGGTTCTAGTGCCACACTACAGGCGAGTAGGTCCTAATGTATTCTAGTGGTGATGAGGCCCTAGTTAAGGTCCACATTGGGTGTAGCCATGTGCGACATGATGATGCTACAAGTAGCATGGTATGCATGACCATGGCATGGTTAGAGGACCATGGCATAGCCTGCGAGGATATGAGGACCAGAGGAAAAACATCATGGAGAATACCTCCTTGGCTAAGAGGGAGTGTTGATGTTTCTGGTAGTTGCAGGAGATATGCACCTCCTGGATAACTTCTCTTACACATGAAGGTGCCAATACATCAAAGGAAAACCATTGAAAGAATTAAAGAAGCTCCAGAAGAAATCTATTGCTTCAGAAGTCAAGTCGGCCTGCTAGAAAAGATAAAGTAAAATGTATTTTCTAGAAAGGACAGGTCGGCCCCACTGGAAAATTTCAGTGGTAGATTAGTATAAATAAGTGTTGATGCTATCTCATTTGGACACACACTCTCCACTTTGCAATAGAGGCACAAGTCTAAGTGTGAGATGCAACTGCTACAATCCAATGAAGGAAGGGAGCCACATGTTTGGTTGGTGTATATCTTTAAGTCTTGGTGGTGCGTGAGAGGTGGACTAGTACTCTAGCACTCTAGATAGGGTTTACATTACTGAGTTCTCTCCTTGTTGAGATAAGTATTGTTGGGCTTCTTTCTTGTTGTTTTTTTCTAGTGGATGGAGTTATTACATGGTTATGTTGTATTGGCTATGATCTTCTGTATAAGAAAAGGTGTTGGGTTTTCTCCCCTTGTGTAGACGGGTTTCCTAGGTTAACTACTATGCTCTACTCAGGGGTGGCACTTGAGGATGCCTATGGTTGGGTGGCAATGAAAGAGCATTGCCTATGGAGAAACGAGCAGACCTATTTTTTGTAATTTGTTCTTGGTTAATCTTCTTGAGATCCTCGTTATTTAATGCAATTGTAAACTAGTCTAGAAATCAACATCACCATGCCCTCACAAGTCAAACAACTTGCTTTGGAGGCCAAAAACATCATCTTAAGGGATTTGACATCATGCTTGAGGGGGTTTTGAGTGGTGATGAGGACACATGGCATATTTTGGAGGAATGAGGTTTTGGACCATGAGGAAAAGGCAAGGATTGAGGAGATGTGGCCTTTGGAGGCCTAGCACACACATCTCCGAACCCAATGACTTAGCATAAGTGCCAAAACATGGCCTCAAAATAGGTTGACGTCATCTCTTTAGGGTTTTCCTTGTGAAATTTCAAATTTTAGTTGAATTAAATAATATTTACTTTGTAAAGGGGTAAGATAATGGCTATTGACCCCTTGTCTTATGTTTTACCCTAAGTATTGTGGACAAACATACTCGAGAACATTTTGTATAAATAGAGATCAACTCAATTTCATTTTGGAGATAACTCTCCCATTGTGAGAAGACTCAATGGTTGAAATTTTCGCTACATTTGAGCATTATTGGTGTTTCTCTCTTGTGCAAATGGTTTTTGGTGCTATCTTTTGGTGAACGGATGAAGTGAAGTGATGTGTGCCCCTTGAAGGCTTATGTTCTTTCTTTGGATGGCGATTTGATTGGTGAAACTAGGGATTGAAATCTCTCTTTCTTGGAATTGGTAAGGAAAAATATGCATATGTTAGTTGTTTCTTTCTCATTCTTGGTTATTGTGTAATGTCCCTTTCCCAGTGATGACTCTAGGAGGAGTGACTCAGTAGCCTATGTTGATTCTCGTAGGCTATAGTCAAGAGAAAAAGGGAATAAAAGAATTGTTTAGTGTCAATTATCAAAAAAGCCTAAGTTGAAGGTGACATTAAGTAATAAAGTGGAAAAAGGTGATTAAGTGACTTAAAAGAATAGTTAAAGATAAAACTTAGGAAAAGTCACTTAATTGATTAAAGTGAACATGGAACTAGATGAGAAAAGGAGAAAAAGGTGTTTTAAGTGACTTAAATGATTATTAAGATAAAAATTAGGAAAAGTCGCTTAATTAATCAAATGTAATGTCCCTTTCCAAACAAGAGCTCCATAGAAGAGGTTTAATGGTCTAAACCGCCCCATTAGACTATAGCTAGGGCCAAAAAGGGCTAAACATGGTTACTAGAGGTCACTCTAGTCAAAGGTGTTATATTCGGAAAGTGACATTGAGCTAAAAGTGGCTAAAAGCACTTTTAAGCCAATTTGAGATAAAAATAGAACATACGAGCTAAAATTAGAAGTCAACAACGAATTAGGGTTTTGGGCAGCTATAAGAGAAGGTTCAACGACCTAATTCATCATTATCTAGATTTTGACTTGTCATTGAGGAGAGAGGCGCATCTCAGGAGAGATAGTTCAGTGGATTCTAGGAGGAAGACACCAGTTGGCTAATTTCGGTGTTGAGAGACACCCTAGTCACCAGGTAGATCACATAGGTCTTCCATCATTCTTCAACATCAGTTACACAGGTTCCAGCAACAAGGGCACACTTATTTAGGGTGAGGGCGCAACTTATGAGGAGGTTTAGTGGATTGACTTGTCCCATCCAGGGAGAGTTCAGAGATCCCCCTCCGACCCAGTTGAGAGGAAGGAAATGTGCATCTTTTTCCTAGTTCCTCGTCAGATTCTAACAAAGGAATCATCTGGGGTGCATTTTCCAGAGATTGGGAGTGCGACACTTTGGGCAGACACATTCGCGGCTCTTGAGAAATCATCAGATCAGA
Source organism: Picea mariana (assembly GCA_032191745.1). Taxonomy (NCBI): domain Eukaryota; kingdom Viridiplantae; phylum Streptophyta; class Pinopsida; order Pinales; family Pinaceae; genus Picea; species Picea mariana. The sequence continues at coordinate 9,317 of JASDQU011027726.1, read as the reverse complement.
TCCAGGGAAACCTTTCCGACCCATTTCACAGTAGGCCAAGGTGATCAGTTTGAGACACATCTCAACCGATTTCGACAGTGGAGTCACTAGGGTGCACTTTTCCAGTGATAGAGGGGCGCATTCCCCTAGGGGGATCCATTCAGGGTCTAGACACACCATCCGAGGGGCTAGTTAGTCACTAGGACTGAGAGGTAGAGTAGGGCACACCATTTGGGACAGTTTCCAGGACATTCCGAGAGGTTTAGCCACCAGGGAGAACTTTCTGGACTTGTAGCAGTTATCGTGCGAGATGCCATAGTTCTAGCTCATCCATTGATCCCGCACTGCTCATCTATTATCGGGTATTATCATTTAGTTTTCTTATTGTATTTTGACTAAGATCCTTTTTTCATTTGATGTAGATGAGTGATTCATTTTTATTCAGCCGCTTTTGACATTGTACTCATAGGGATATCATAATATAAGATTTGCAGTCTTTTGTCTCATTTATCATCTATATAGTCATTCATATGCCATAACAATGAATTATCTATAGTAGATACATTAGATTATCAGTGTTTCCCAAACTAGCCAAGTTAGGAACATTACATCAAAGTGAATGAGAAATTAGAAGAAAAAAGGTGTTTTAAGTGACTTACGTGATTATTAAGTCAAAATTTAGGGAAATTCACTTAATTAATAAAGTGAACGGGAAATTAGATGAGGAGGGGAGTATAAAGGAGAAAAGTCTATCTAATTCATCATTATGGATGATTTGAGTTAGAATTAGACCTCAGAGGAGAAGGCATGTGACTTTCTTCATGTTTTGTGGATTTCTGGAGGAAACCACCACCATTGATAGATTTTGGTGTTGAGAGACACACCTTAGTCCATCGGAAGAATCAACCAAGTTTTTGGTTAGGCTTCAGAGTACATGATTTGATCCTTCTTTAAGGATTCACTACATTTGTAGGTTCAAGATTTAGGCAGATTTAGGTCAGAGATATAGCGTGGATTTATATTGGTAGCATATTCTGGAGTGCATATAACAGATATGAGCTTATTGCAGTAGATCCGAGCTATATCCTTCTTGCGTGCAACAGATCCGAGCTATATCCCTCTTGCATGCAGAAAATCTGAGCTTATTGCAACAAATCTAAGCTATATCCTTCTTGCATGCAACATATTTGAATTGCATGTGTTGTCTAGGGAGAGGGAAATCTAGTGGGAACAAATTTCATTAGATTTCGAAGAACATAGCTATCAGATCTCAGTTTTCCGTTGGTTCCACCAGTTGCATGCAACATTCCTTCCATGCATGTAGTAGATTCGACTTGCATGTTGCAGATCTACTGATGCATGTTATGGATTGGTATTCTACTTGTCTTCCTTGGTACTGTAAGCTAGTTTTATTTCTGTTACAATCTAATTGAGACATTTTGAGATTGATTTCAAGTATTTTCATGTATTAGCATTTGTTGTTATTTAATAAAATGCAATGATTTATTTATGGATCCAACAATGTCATGCATTATATGCATGAGAACATAAAACTAAACAAACACATCTAAAAACCTTTGAAACGCATCCAAAAACCCCCAGAGTATAAGATCTGCAGCAGAAAATACAATAGTAGCAGTAAATATCCATATCCAAGGATCATGGATATTTCATATTGTCGGTGGAAACCCTAGGAGGAGTATGTCGGATACACCCTCCATTAATGTTTCATCTTATTTCTAAGTTTATAAGTCATATTTTGGGCAAGGGTTGCTAGGAGAAGTACAAGTGTGTACACCCTCCTAGATTTGCCCTAGTTTGATTGGCATGCCCTAGGGAGTAAGAGGATTTACACCGCTAGGGATTTTTTTGATCCATCTTGTGTTTTAATGACTCCATTCACCCAATTTTCAAGACACTAATCTGATTTTTTCATTGGAGATATAAATTGTTTTCCTCGGTAAACATGATTTAAAGAGATACGAATCTTGCTTCAATTGGATAATCTTTTGCACACTAAGAGCTTGTCAAGTCCATTAGGGCGTCTTGATTGGCTTGGTCTTCTTGGAGTTATCGTTCATTAAAAGATACAGCCATTAGGGATGCAACAAAAGATTTCTTCACTCACTTATAATTCACATTTCAATCGTTAGAATTTTCTAAAAGTTTGCCACAATAATCTAGTAATCTCAGTGCATCTTTTGGGTGGAATCTTTGTAAGTTTTAGTGGTTGAATTTGCTTCTGCAACAACTTGTTTGGTACAGCCATAAGGCTGAAAATTATCACTGCAGTACTTGTTTATGACAGCCTTACTTTAATGCTAAAGTCTTGCTCTTTCATTCTTGAGTTAAACTAGTCTTTGCTAGCTTGTCTCTTTCTTATTCAACTAGAATTTTAGCACTTTATTTGTAGCTCTTACTATCTTTTATTTTCTAATATACATTATTGTTTACTGCTGCAATTAGGGATAGCAAGCTTAACTTGCTTTTCCACCTAACATACTACGCATATACTTGGCTTGTTCTTGTGTCTTGGGAAGGTACATCACCCTTTACAAGTACTCTCAACTCTTGGCAACCATTGGCTACCACCAAGACTCTTTCTCAAGCCTTTCCACTCTTAGCATCTTGACCTATAGGGGCTACACTCCCATCTTTCCAGTTTTCGTCTCATTTCCCCCCAAGGGTCACTCGGGAGGGTTTATCTAACGTGACAGTGGGTAGACTCTCCCAAACTTGTCCCACTTTTGTAGATTGGGTAGGGCTTTTCCCAACCTACAATCTATTCAATAACATAAGGTACTTGATGATTTCTATTCATTAGTTTCCATACCAGCAGTTAAATACTACAAAGAGAAAATTTCTTTCAATACTGGTAGTTATATAGTATAAAGAGAGAATTTCTTTGTATTTTAGGGTTTCCCTTAGAGTGCCATTACCAAGCAAAATATCATCAACAAGTAGGTGAGTTAGGGCTAGTACCCTTCTTATCATAATACCTTTTATCGCTCCACTACTTTGATAATTTGAGACTAACCTACATACATCTTCAATGACAATTAGAAATAGCAGGGTGACAAGGGGCACCCTTGTTTAAGGGCTTTGGAGGGTGTAAAAATGCTCAAAGCTGAACCATTTACAAGGAAAAATAAAGCTACAAAGGTAAGGAAACCCATGATTGAATTTACAAAAGAAACACAACATCGAACATTGATAAAAATTAATTAAATATACATCCAACTCACCCGATCATATGCTTTTGAAAGATCTAATTTGATCACACTAGGTTGTGGATTTTTGGACTTGATTGAATGGAGGCCTCTTGGGCAACTTCAATTGTGTTATGGATTTTTCTGTTGTTGAGAAAGCTAAGATGTTCTTCTGAAATTTGAGAAAACTCCTTCCATCTTTGAAATATCCCTGATCCAACTGATCTGGATATCCACTGCTGAACTACTATTTTATCACTGAAATCTGATACTCTGGGGTTTTTGGATGCATTTTGAGTTAATGTGTGAAAATGCTTGGTTATTTTCGCATGTGTGTTTCATTCATTAAGTATTTTAGTAGTATAAAGATAATACATGCGAAAGAGAGGACAACACAACTCACTGATATATATAATGAGGAAAAAGCAGGAAACACAATAATAAGATGGAAGCAAATATACTAGTTATCAGTTCGATCTCATGGATCCTCATTGGAATACAAATCAACTAACAAGAAATACCTGTGATCAGAAGAATGAAGGTTGATCTGTACATGCATGGATAGATCGACAAAAAGTAGTCCAAAAGCTCACAGCAACTGCTGCAGATACGAGAAAGATTGCCCTGATGGCGATACTCATCAGAATGGACTGGAAAATTTCTCAAAAGAAGTGCCATAGCCTCTAGGCTGATCCTAGTGACTGTTGGACTGACGATCTGACCTATGAAGCTTCAGATGTCACCCCTTGGGGGTTTACGCACCTCCTGGGTTGTGGGAGTGCACCCTAGTGATCCCACTAGCAAGATCTGACGATGTATGACTCAAAAGAATCATCCTGGTCTCCTCTGTAATGGGATGGAAGGGCTTCCTTGGATCTACTCTGAAATACCCCATGGAACCCCAAATGTGCTTCCTCAAGAGTTGGGCCCTAACTTATTTCTTGTTGTGTTCTGGGAGATTCCACCATCAGAAATTGACGACTAGTGGCTCGAAAGGTGCACCCTGGTTAGCTCTCTAATGGGTCAGAAGGAATCTGCAAAATACTAAATTGTCTCGTGCGACCACACAAACCCTCTCACTAACCCTTGTGCCCTCACTGGCTAAGTTGTGCAGTCACTGAACTGGATAGCTGAAATGCACAATGAAATACCTAGATGGTATCTCCGATAGGCTAGGGTGTGTCTCTCAACATCGAAACTGATCAATGATGGTGGTTTCCTCCAGAAATCCATAAAACAACAAGGGGGTCGATTTCCTCCTCCTCTGCAAATATCTCAAAATCAAATCATAACATAATGAGGAATTAGGTCGAATTCCTCCCTTTATACTCTTCTCGATCTAATTTAACATTGACATCACTTAAGCTCGGTGCTTTTCCTCCTAATATGAGTAATTAACTAATTAAGTCCCCCTTTAACACCTTTTCATTCTATTTCTTCATTTACTTAGGCTTAAGTGACTTTTCCTATGTTTTTTGGCTTAATTCATCATTTAGCCACCAAATCACCCTTATTTCTCCTCGTTTTCCTTGATTGTGCCTGACTATAGTCTACAGAAACAAATAGACTACTAAGTCACTCCGTGTTGACCTACATTTGGGAATGGGACATCACAATCCTCCCTTCCTGAGATTGCTTTTCCTCAAGCAACATCATTGCTGGGTGCTGCAAAATATGCTCTCCCTCCCATGTGGCATCCTCTACTAGAATACCCCTCCATCTAACCAAACACTCCCTGATGACCTTGCTCCTCAACCTACGCTCTCTCTGCTTGAGTACCTCCTCTAGCACTAGCTCCAACTGGTCCTCCTTTTCCAAGGGTGGAAACTCCTCTAAAATGTTGACCTGTTGTCCCACTACCTTTTTAAGGAAAGAAACGTGAAAGACATTATGAATCTTGCTACCTTATGGTAGCTCTAGCTCGTATGCCACCTCGACCATCCTACTGATGACTCTATATGGCCCATAAAATTTTGGCTTCAGCTTATTTGTTTTTCTCCTCTTCAAGGAGGACTGTATGTATGGTTGTAATCGCAAAAAAATGAAATCCCCTACCTCAAAAATGCGCTCGACCCTCTGTCTGTCTGCATAAATAATTTGCTAGTTCTACGTTGTCTCCAAGTTTTCCCTCACTGCTCGCATAATCCTTTGGCTCTCCTCCACCCAGTGTTTGGTCCCCGGGACCCTGCTATCCCCAAACACAGACTCCACAAAAGAGGATGTATTGTATCCATACAATTCTTTGAATGGTGACATCTTGATAGACATCTGGTAAGTCGTGTTGTAGCAATACTCCCCCATGTGCAACCATCTCACCCATGTGCGTTGATGCCCTCCCACATAGTTCCTCAGATACCCCTCCACCCATTTGTTGACAATCTCTGTCTGTCCATATTTTTGTGGGTGGTAGTTGGTACTCGTAGCTAGCTCTGTGCCTGCCAATCGAAAACACTCCTGCCAAAATGTGTTGATGAAGTGCCCATCTCTATCACTTACTATCTGCCTGGGTAAACTATAGCTGGAATACCTCTCTGAAAAACAACTTTGCTACCTGTATGTCCTTGTAGTCTATGGGTATGGCAAATAAATGTGCAAATTTTGTCAGGCTTTCGACCACCACAAATATACATTCCCTGCCTTTCACTCAAGGAAGGCCTGTAATGAAATCCATAGAAATGCTCTTCCATTTCTGCTCTAGAGTGGGTATATGCTGAAGCAACCCCGCGGGGTGTGTCTACTCGAACTTGTTCTGCTGGCAAGTCATGAACTCCCGGATGTGTTTCAGTACATCATCCTTGAGACTCTTCCATTAGAATCTCTCCCTAATCTACCTATATGTTTTGAAGTACCCTTGATTCCCTACTGTAGGCGAATCATGACACACCTTCAGAATATTCCCCTTTAGGGTAGATTCTAGAACCAAGTAGATCCGGTCCTTGTAGAAAATGACATCATCTAGAACCTGGTACCTATCAGCAACCACCTGTCCATCCATCACCTCACAAGCAAATGTGTTTTTGGAGTACTCCACTAACAAATGAGCTTTCCAATCTGTGCAAACTTCCATCATCGAACAACCTGGTGGCCTCCTGGACAAGGCATCTGCTATGACATTCTTCTTTCCCTTGACATACTCAATATCAAATTCAAAGGCTTGGATCTTTGAGACCCACTTCTGTTGTCTCTCATTGAGGTCCTTCTGATCCAGGGAATACTTGAGATTGTTGTGATTAGTCTTCACTACAAATCTGCTACCTACCAGATACTACCTGAATTTGGTTAAGGCATGCATGATTGCTAGCATTTCCTTGTCATAAATAGGATAGAGTCTCTACGAATTGTTGAGCTTCATACTCTCAAACACAATGGGGTGGCCTCCCTACATCAAAATGACTTCAATCCCCATCCCTGATGCATCGTACACTAAGACAAACAACTGTGAGAAATCCAGAAGGGCTAGAACAGGGCATGGCCCGACACTCACTTGTGTTGTGAGTGGAGCTCTTATGGAACTCACACCACTTCCCCATGTTCTTTTTTGGCTTCGTAATGTTGTTCTTTGCTTGCAGCTTTGGCGGGTTGTCCTGGGTCGCCCTGCCTTATCTTGGTCCTTTGTTCGTCAATTTGGAGGTACCTTTTCCTTGCTTTTGATTCGCAGACCTAAAGTGTTGCTTCTTCTGTTTGAACTTCTGCTCAATCTTGGCAGCATACTGGTATGCTGCACCAAGCGAGGAGATTTTGAGAAACTCCATTTCCTCCTGAATGTATCTATGAAGACAATTGTTGTACTTTAGCACCAATTTTTTCTCTGAATCTTTGATACCCAACTTTGTACGTAGGGTATGGAACGGATTCGTCAGTTCATGCACATCTTGGCCCCTTTGCTGCCACAACGTAGTCCATTGTATGTATTTTTCCTCATAGCTCCCCACGGGATAATATTGTTCCTTGATGGCGTCTCGAAAATAATTCCAAGTGGGTGAAATCGAGAACAGAGAGGGTTTCCCCTTGCTCTGTTGCTCCTAGTATGTTTCCCACTAGTCCTTAACATGGGGGGAAACTTTAAGGAGTGCAAAAGTAATCCTTTCTCGGTCGAAAAAATCATGAACTGAGAAATATCCTTCTAGCAGATTCAACCATCTATCAATGCCATCTGTATCTATTTGGCCCTCAAATATGGGAATATCAAAGTTTACTTGTACCTTAAAAGGAGTGGTGCCTCCAGAGTGGTTGTTGGATGTAGATGTGCTACCAGTGGGTAGCCGTTGAAGGATCTGGGCAAAGTTTTCCATCATCGCATTCCTTTGTTTCTCGAGGACCTCATCGAGCAATAATTTGATAGGATCTCCTGCTCCCCCATCTTTATTTTCTTCCCCCATGGGCATCTGTTGATGTTTGAGAGGCTGATCTTGCAACAGTTCAACCAGATCGAGCCCTAACTCCTTATACCTTAATCTCGTTGGGGACATGCAAAGAAGGATCGAGAAAGAGTAGACTACTCTGATACTGTTGATCCGGATTTATGCAGGAACACAATGAAATACATAAATACACATAAATGTAGAGATGTATCATAAGTAAAACGTCATTTCATTAAGAACAAATTACTGAAATATGCTTACAGATAGAATGGAAATAAAATAGCTCAGGCACTGGTATCTTATCTCTGAGAAGAGATGGGGAGGCTACTGACCTATGAACATTGTGTTACAATGAGGCTCGAAGGCCTATATATTATTGAGAAACAATGGAAAACCCTAAACATCCAAAAACCTAACCCTATGATATGAAACGCCAGATAATGGGCCCCGTTGGGGTAAATTGGTACATCATTTTTCCGGGGTTGTAACTTTGGAATACTATCTTCGTTTGACGCACATGATACATCGTTAGAAATATCTACAACGAATCATGAGTCCAGAACAGACTCATGTTGGCTCGAGCATTCATGCCCAAAAAACGTCGTTTAGGGCCTGAAAATGGCTCTGGAAGTTCAGGACCCAAAAAACTGCTAAAAATAGTAAATTGTGCTACAATTAAGGAAACTAAAAAACCAAAATAAACAATGGTGTGGATACAAGTGGAATAGGTGGGTGGCCACCAATATCCACCTGGATCAGAGGGGCATCCCCACTATAATGGCACTCATTACATAATAGTTCTCATATAGATATGCCACATAACTTTCGAAGTATTTACAAATATACCGAAGAATCTTCCAATCATACTGCACTTATACAAAATGTATGCATCTTTAGGAAACTAGTAGAAGGTTGGAAATATTGGGGGTAGAAGGCCTATGAGATGAATCGGAGTCTCAATACTGACAGTTACAACTTGTGAAATATTCACAAATATACAAAAGAATCTTCCAACTATACCGAACCTATACAAAATGTATCCATATTTAGGAAATTAGTAGAAGGTTGGAGAGATTGGGAGTAGAGGGCTTATGAGAAGACTCCTTAGGTTATAGATACTTAGATTTCTATGGTTATAGAAACTGGGGCTTTCATAGATTTCATGTCTTTTGTTAAACATTGCTCTATTCCAATACTTATTCCAATACTTAGCCTAGTCAAAATTATGCCACAACAAGCTTGTCGTTTAAACCAAGCTGGTCACCATTAATTGTGCCCGAGTTATGAAATTGATGGTATAAAGTGAGACGTGAGTGAAATTTATGTCAAGTTGGTTACTTGCATTCACTGTGCATGGACAAAATCATAAGAAGTAATGAAAATCTAGGTTGAAATGACAAAATCATAATAAGTAATGAAAATCTAGGTTGAAATTTAAAAGGAAAAAATATTCTTTCCATTTCAAACTAACAAAATTTATTTGAATGAATGCTCATGCATTCACTATGCATGGAAAAAATCATAATAAGTAATGAAAATCTAGGTTGAAATGACAAAATCATAATAAGTAATGAAAATCTAGGTTAAAATTTAAAAAGAAAAATTATTTTTTCCATTTCAAAAAAACAAAATTTATTTGAATGAATGCTCTTGCATTCAATGTGCATGGACAAAATCATAATAAGTAATAAAATCTCGGTTGAAATTTAAAAGGAAAAATTATTCTTTCCATTTCAAACAAACAAAATTTATTTGAATGAATGCTCTT
>JASDQU011027725.1:21109-35258 GCA_032191745.1 Picea mariana | reverse complement strand
AAGGAAGATTGACATAAGAAAGAACTAAACTCAATTAATTGAAAGGGAATTTGCAAGTCAATTTAAGTTAATGTCAATAACAACCTATTATTAATGAAGAGGCACATTGATTCATTGAAGAGACACAATGGTTCAGTGATTCACACCATTTGGTAAGATATATAAACCCATCAGAATGAAGAATGAAAGTGTGACTCAGGAGATATCTAAGTATACATGAAGTAGAGTTACCACAATATATGAGAGTAAAAATAAAAACTGTGCAGTGAGGGTGGAAGGGAGGAGCTAGGAAGGAATGTAGTCCTTTTTAGGTAGAAGCCTGGAACAACAGGGGGTCGGTGCCTCCTTTCAAGTTGGTGCTTGAAGAATTTAGGGGGTTGGAGCCTCCGTTCAAGTTGGTGCTTGAAGAATGAGGTAGTTGTAGCTTCCTTGAGTAGGTGCTTAGAAAATGAAGGGTATTTGTGTCTCCTAGAGTTGGTGCTCTAAAAAGGATTGGTGTCCTTCACAATCACAACTTGTTGTAATACACACATTTAATTCTTATTACTGATGAATAATTAATTATATTATTTAATTAATTGTTAATTTATTGCAGTGGTTGAAAAAGTTAAAAAAAAACTATTGATTGGATAAAAGGTAATACAGATTCACCCCCCCCCCCTCTCAGTATTTCCAAAAATTGGTATCATATCCAAGTTCATTCACCACAATCTAACCACTGAAAGGTAGATCCTGAAGAATCCAATGGATCAACAACAATTAATGTCATCCAAAATAGCACCATTGTTCAAAGGAGATGACTATCAATTTTGGAGAATAAGGATAAAGAGTCATCTGATGGCACTTGGATTTGATGTTTGGAAATATATAGAATATGGCTACACTGCAACATCTTCCCCACCAAGTGATATTGTTGCAAATAAGTTATGCAATGACAATTCAAGAGTTGTTAGTTCCATTTTAAGTGGATTATCCATAAATGTATTTGTAAAAGTAGTGTAGTGCAAATCAACCAAAGAATAATGGGACAAACTTAAAATCATTTATGAAGGGGATGGAAAGGTAAAACAAGCCAAAATTTAAAAACTCAGAGCATAGTTTGAAAATTTAAAGATGAAGGAAGATGAAAATATTGCAGAATATCTTCAGAGAGTAGACGAGATAGTCAACTCAGTCAGAGCATTGGGTGAAATAGTAGAAGATAAATATATTGCTCAGAAAGTGTTGAGATCATTTCCTATGAGATATGATGCCAAGATATCTACCTTAGAGGATAGAGACAACCTTGAAAAACTCACTATGGATAAGCTCCATGGAATCCTCATAGCCTATGAGATGAGAACAGGGCAAGAAAGACCATCCAAAGAGGAAACAGATTTCAAAGCAAGAAAATATAATAAGAATCATGAGGATATTTCCAATGAAGATCAATCAGAGATATCCGATGAAGAAGTAGGAAACTTCATGAAAAAAATTAAGAAAGGAACTGGTAAATTTAAAGGAAAACTACCTCTTAAATTTTTTAACTGTGGCAACGTTGGACATTTTTCCAACAAATGTCCCTATCCAAAACAAGAAGAAAGTTATGGTGATGAAATTTACAAAGAGTACAAGAAGGGAAAAATTGGAAACAAGAAGAAATTCCACAAAAAGAAAAAAACCTCCTCCACCAAAGAAGAAAACAACTCAACTGAAGAAAGTGAAGAAGAAGAATCAAAGCATCTATTTACTGGTATAGACAAAACATGATAATCCTACTAAAAAACACTTTTAGTATGGATGAAGACTCTGAAGAGGAAGGTGAAGTAGATCTTCAAGAAGAATTCCTTGGTGCTCTAGAAGATCTCAGACAATGTAAAAAGAAGATTAAGTCACTAAAAGTACAGTTACTAAAGTTTGAGGAAACACAAAAATCAAGAGAAAAAGAAATATCAAAAATAGTTAAGGAAAATGAAAAAATCATCATTGACTTGAAGACTCAACTCCAAGAAGCCAAAAGAATAGAAGAGGTCTTAACTGAACAACTTAATGAAAAACAACAATACTATGAGAAGCAAGAAGCTGAAATTGTCCTTTTGAAAAAGGAACTTGAGAAAGGAAAGAATCACTCAAGATTTGAAAACAATTCAAAAATATTGGATGACATTTTGAATAGTCAAATATCACCAAAGGATAAGATAAGACTTGGGTATGATAAAAAATCAACCTCTGCAACATAGAAGACAAACAAAAGACAAATTGGTTATGCAGATGCTCTTAAGAGCACCTTAAAAATTGAAAATATCAAGATGAAGAAGACACCATTAAAGACTATTCATAATTATAAACTAAAGTTTGCACTTACCACAAAAGAGAAAGAAGACAAATGGAACATAATGGCTAGAAAAACTCCTCCCAAGAGATATCAACACATATTTCTTGGATATTGCTACTCTTGCAATAACTTTGGACATTAAGTAGTACATTGCAAGGCTTATGGATAAACATGCATTCATAGAAATAATCAAAAATATAAAATCAACAAAAATAATATGAAGAATAGAAGTTACAATTCTTTCTCTCCATTACAAATGTTCAATGTTGAATGCAAGAAGTGCAAAAATTATGATCATCAAACCAATGAATGTAGGCTAATCACAAAACAATTTATTTTATCACTCAAGATAAGAAAATATGGAAAAGAAAACATACGGAAGATACAGAATGCAAAGTAGCCATGTATGCCAAGAACAAAAAGTGTCAATTTTACATTGACAGTGGATGATTCAAACATATGATATGAGATAAAAGTAAAATTCTCAAACTAACGAAGAGAGAAAAAGGAAGTGTCACATTTGGAGATAATGTATCTACTAAAATACTTGGAAAAGGCACAATCACCTTGGGCAACAAGAAAAACAAAGAAGAAAATGTGTTACTAGTTGAAAATATGAAGCCTAATCTTCTAAGTGTAAGCCAAAATTGTGATCAAGGGAATATACTCATCTTTGACTCCCATAAATGCGAAATAAGAGAAGAAGGATCAGGAAAATTAGTTGCAACTGCACCAAGAACCTCAAGCAATGTGTATATCTTAGATATTAAGGAAGACGAATAATGCCATATGAGTCAAGCAAATAAAAGCTGGTTGTGGCACATAAGGATACGACACTCGAGCTTTTATAACCTGATCAAAGCTAGTAAAAAGGGAGTTGTAAAAGACATGCCAAAATTCATCAAGCCCTCATATCATGTTTGCAAACACTGTCAATTAGGAAATCATACAAGAGTCAGATTCAAGACAAAAGAGCATTCTACATAAAAACCCTTAGAGATTGTTCACACTTATCTTTGTGGGCCCTCTAGGAATAAAAGCATACAAGGGGAACACTACTTCATGCTGATCATTGATGACTACACAAGAATGAACTGGGTATATTTTCTCGAAGAAAAATCTGAGGCATTTGAAAATTTTAAAACATTCAATAATTATGTAGAGAATGAAACACATCTCAAAATAAAATGTTTAAGATCAGATAATGGAGGGGAATTTACCTCTAAATAATTAAATAAGTTTTGTGAAGATCATGGAATCAAGAGACAATTCTCAGCTCCAAGAACTCTTCAACATAATGGAGTTGTGGAGAGGAAAAACAGAACTGTTCAAGAGGCTGCAATAAATATGTTGAATGAAGCCAAGCTTCCAGACAAATTTTGGAGAGATGCAATATATACAACAGTTCACATACTTAACTGAGCACAACTTAGAGCTAACCATGAGAAAACCCCTTATGAATTGTGGTTTGGAATACCAGCATCTATGAAACATTTCAAAGTCTTTGGAAGTAGGTGTTACATCAAGAGGGATGAAGATAATCTAGGGAAATCTGACTCTAGATCAGATGAAGGTATATTTTTGGGATATTCACCTAACAAAAAGTCCTACAAATGTTATAATATAAGACTGCACAAAATAATGGAAAGTGAAAATGTAAAAATAGATGATCTAAAATTGAGAAAATCAAATCTCAAAATGAAATAGAAATTGATGAATGGAGAAGAACCAGTGATGATGAAGAAGATGGTGAATCACAATATGAAGAAAATGATGAAGAGTTGCAAGAAAATGAACCATACACTAATGAAGAAAAAATTCAAGAAGAGACACCCATGCCAAAACCACCATCAAAAAGAGTTCAAAAGAATCATCCAGAAAGTCAAATCATAGGAGACAAGAATGTTGGAGTAGAAACAAGGAGGAAACTCTTATATAAATAACAAGCAATGATTTCTCTAATAGAGCCTAAAATTTTTGTAGAATCCAGTAAAAGTGAGGATTGGATAAAAGCAATGAATGAGGAACTTGATCAAATAGAGAAAAGTCTGACTTGGGAACTAGTTCCAAGACCTAAAGATAAAAATGTGGTAGGAACCAAATGGATATTCAAAAACAAACTCAATGAAAATGGACAGATCATAAAAAATAAATACAGGCCAGTATGCAAGGGATATTCCCAAGTGGAAGGAATTGACTTTGGATAAACCTTTTCCCTAGTAGCAATATTAGAAGCCATCAAAATGTTTTTAGCATTTGCATGTTTCAAAAACTTGAAAATCTATCAGATGGATGTCAAGTCAACATTCTTGAATAGAACCTTAGAAGAAGAATTCTACATAGAACAACCTGAAGGGTTTAGGTTCATAGAAAAACTAGACTATGTATGGAAATTAAAGAAGGCTTTGTATGGTCTTAAACAAGCCCCTAAAGCATGGTTCTCAAGACTTGATCAGTATCTACAACAATAAGGATATAAGAGAGAAAATATTGATGGTAATATATATATATATATATATCAAAATTAAATAACAAAAATGATTGTTGTGGTGGTATATGTGGATGATGTAATCTTTGGAAGTAATCTAACTATACAAAGAAAGCAATTTTCCATAGAAATGAAAAAAGAGTTTGAGATGTCTATGCTAGGTGAACTAACTTTCTTCTTAGGTTTACAAGTTACTCAAACAGAAAAGGCATATTCATATGCCAAAGTAAATATGTCAAAGAAATCCTCAAGAAATTCCAAATGGAATATTTCAAACAAATGAGCACTCCTATGGTCAAAGGATGCAAAATAAGCTTAGATGACGATTCACCAAAAGTAGACTAGACTATGTATAGATCTATAATTGGAAGTCTTCTCTATGCAACAACAACAAGACCTGACATAATGCAGGTTGTAGGACTAGTGGGAAGGTTTCGATCCACACCTAAAGAAACTCATTTAAACTCAGTAAAAAGGATATTCATATATCTACAAGCTACCTTAGACTTTGGATTATGGTATCCAAAAATAAAAGAGTTTACTTTGAAAGCATATACTGATGCAGATTGTGCAGGTAGTATAGATGATGGGAAAAGCACCAGTGGAGGAGAACTCTTCTTAGGAAAGTGTCTGGTGGCATGGCTAAGTAAGAAACAAACATATATATATCACTATCCACAATAGAAGCTTAATACATTTTTGTTGCATCTTGCTACACACAAGTAATCTGCATGAAACAAACCCTAGAAAATTTACAAGTGAAATATGATCATCCCATTACTATCAATTGTGATAACACTAGCGCTATAAGCATCTCTAAGAATCTTGTAATGCACTCTAAAACCAAACATATACCAATCAAATACCATTTCCTCATAGATCATGTTACTCAAAAATTGGTGAAAGTAGAGTATGTAGACACAAAAGAATAAATTGCAGACATTTTACAAAACCCTTACCCATAAGCACATTTGAAAATATTAGACATAAATTAGGAGTAATCTCCATCCACAAATGAACTATAAAAGATTCATCAAAAAAGGAAGCAAAAAGACAGGGGGAGCCTCATCTCAGGGGGAGCAAAGAAATATCCCTTCTGTCATTGTTTTCAAAGGGGGAGGATAAGCAGTCAAATTCAAACTATAAAAATCAAAAAGAGGAATAATGTAGTGAAATACAATTTTATTGTGTTGTCATCAATGCCAAAGAGAGAGATTGTTGGAACTTTGGTTGTCATTGATGTCAGCAGTGCACAGAACAAAAGTTCAAAGAAATAACACTGCATCGCGCAAAGATCGCACAAGACACAAATTAAGAGAAATACCACTACATCGTGCAAAGGTCAGAGTTTTGGAAGTATGTTGTCATTGATGTCAACAATGTGTAGGACACAAGTTCGGAGAAATAGTGTTACATCATGTAGAGATCATGCATGACACAAACTCAGAGAAAGAGCATTGCATCGCATAGAGATTACACAGGACACAAGCCCAGAGAAATAGCGCAGAGATCGTGCAGGACACGAGATCAAGAAAAAAGAGCACTGCAATGCGTAGATATTGCATAGAACACAAGCTTAGAAGAAAAAGTGTTGCATCACGTAGAGATCACGTAGGATGTAAGCTCAGAAGAAATAGTGTTGCATCACACAAGATCGAGTCGTTGAACAATATTCTAGATCAACGACGATAGATGTACTGCACTTCATCCATCTAACCTACCGCGCACAACATGGAAGTAATATTAAAACCTCATTGTTGGGTCATCTATGACACACGACATGGAAGAAGTGTTAAAAACCACATTGTTTAGTCCCCTACCGCATGCAACATGGAAGTAATATTAAAACCACATTGTTGAGTTCCCTACCGCGCACAACATGGAAATAGTATTAAATCCCCATTGCGACAACTTTCAAGACACAAGAAGGAGCAACCCATTGCGACAAGTTCCGAGACACAAGAGGCATAACCTCATTGCGACAAGTTTTCGGGACACAAGAGGCACAACCCCATTACGACAGGTTCTGAGATGCAAGAAGGCATAGTATCATTGTGACAAGTTTTCAAGACATGAGAGGCGCAACCCCCATTACAAAAAGTTTCGAGATGCAAGAAGGCACAATATCATTACGACAAGTTTTCAAGACACGAGAGGCGCAACCCCATTAAGACAAGTTTTGAGACGCAAGAGGCACAAATCATTGCGACAAGTTCTGAGACACGAAAGGTACAACACCATTGCGACAAGTTTTCGAAACACGAAAGACACATCCCCTTTGTGACTCAAGCCACAATTGTTTCCCTAAGTCAAATGACCTAGAAATGGGTTGAAGGAAGTTGGTAGGTTCCCAAGACATTCGGGCATGGAAATCAACTATCAATATTGAATCTTGATCGTGATCCAATGATAGTCGAGTTTCGACAAAACTAGAAGCATTGCGTAATGATGAAAGTGATAGTCTTAGTCATATTTTTAAGAGTTTCTCAGATCGACCATTCCATAAGAAAGATTGACATAAGAATCACTAAACTAAATTAATCTAAAGGGGATTTGCAAGTCAATTTAAGTTAATGTCAATAACAACCTATTATTAATGAATAATCACATTGATTCATTGAAGAGACACAATGGTTCAATGATGCACACCATTTGGTAAGATATATAAACCCATCAAAATGAAGAATGAAAGTGTGACTTAGGATATATCTGAGTATACCTAAAGTAGAGTCACCATAATATATGAGAGTAAAAATAAAAATTGTGTAGTGAGGGTGGAAGGGAGGATATAGGAAGGACTGTAGTCCTTTTCAGGTAGAAGCCTAAAACAAGAGGGGGTCAGTGCCACCTTTCAAGTTGGTGCTTGAATAATTCAGGGGGTTGGAGCCTCCTTTCAAGTTGGTGCTTGAAGAAGTAGAGAGTTGTAGCTTCCTTGAGTAGGTGCTTAGAAAAAGGAAGGGGATTTGTGTCTCCTAGATTTGGTGCTCTAAAAAGGATTGGTGTCCTTCACAATCACAGCTTGTTGTAATACATACATTGTAATTATTATTACTGATAAATATTTATTTATATTATTTTATTCATTGTTAATTTATCATAGTGGTTGAAAACGTTAAAAAAAAAACTAATAATTGGATAAAAGGTAATATTGATTCACCCCCCCCCCTCTCGGTATTTCCAACAATTAGAGGCCCTTGACAATCCCTTCTTAACTCCATTCATGAAACCCTAGAAAGGAATGCATTAGATTTTTAATACTTCTATAATATTGTTGATCTAAGTGTAAAAGGGGATCCTTTTAATTTCACTCTTGAGGAGAGAAAGGAGGATGGTTCTTGATATAATTTGAGGCCAAGGAAAAATGAGGATCCTTATTTGTGGGGGGAGTCAAAGGAGTTTTAGGTCATTATGAGGAAAAGGGGTCTACAGGAAACCCCAGAGGTAGAAAGTCTTCTATGTGTTTAGCACAAAAACAAGCCTACAGTGAAATTTTGTCTGGTAAAAAACTATCATTAGAAGGGGTTATTAGAGTTGAAAATGATTATTTTTAACCCTTGATTGTAGGGGCTTGACAAACCATCTAAAAAATGGCCATAAAAAGGGTTATCTCTGCTCATAATCCCGATGTAATTTTATTTCAAGAGACTATGTTTGAGGGAAGGAAAATTGTCTTAGAGGTAGGAAAATATATTGGGGATTTGGATTTTGCATATGTTGACTCACGGGGAAGAATTAGGGGGCTTAACTCAAGCTATATATGTTGGGGTTGGATAAATGAAGGCCTAAACATCATTGGTGGGGAATTAAATTTCTCCTTGGGTGCTTATGAGTTTTGGGAGATAGGGGCTCAACTTGACACAATTTTGGAGTATTTCATGAGAAATATTGATGATTTATGATCGATTTACATATAACCAACAAAACTTACCCCTACTTGGATGACTAAGAGGTTAAGAGATGAAATAATTCCTAAAATATTGGATAGGTTTCTCATTTATGAGCTCTGGATGGATGAACCTATTTGATTTAAATAATGGGTTCCACTAGGGGAGATTTAGATTTAAGGTTGAAAGGAGATCAACTATTGTATAAAATATTTGTATGTCATCATACTTTCCCAACTTTGTTAATACTCAAGAAAATCAAATTCTAATGGAGGAGGTAGGGCATGAGGAGTTATTAACTATTCTCCATATTTGCTAGGAAGATAAAATCCTAGGTCTTGATGTGTTTCCAATTGAATTATTCTTGGGGTGCCTTGAATTTATCAAAGATGATCTTAGAAGGGTTACTGAGGAATATCAATCCTCTAGCAAGATGTTGGCAGCCTATAATGCCACGTTTTTAGCAGTTATTCCAAAATTTGATAAGCCTACTTCATTCAAAAAGTTTATGTTGATTTCACTATGCAATTGTATCTATAAAATTATCACAAAAATAATAGCTATAAGGGTCAAGAATATCATGTCCATGTTTATATCTAAGGAGTATTTCAACTTTATGGAGGGGAGGAAGATACATGAGGGAGTTGGTGTAGCACAAGAAGGATTGGATTCCATCAAAGTTAAAAGTTAAAGGCTATGGTGGTCAAGGTTGACTTCTGTAAGGCTTATGATAGGGTGAGCTAGCTCTATTTGAGATTATCGCTTATTAATTTGGGTTTTTGTGCTCCTTTTAGGTCCTAGGTAATAAACTATATCACTTCAGTTTCTTTTTCAGTTATGATTAATGGGTCAACAACTCTAGTTTTTAAGATTAAATGAGAACTTAGGTAGGGTTCTCCTCTCTCTCCTTATTTATTTTTACTTGTAGCCAAGGGGATAAGTATACCATTGAAAGAGGCACTTAGAGTAGGCAACATCAAAGGTATCAAAATTGGCAATGCTTGTACCTTGATAGATTTACTTTTCATTGATGATACTCTAATTTTTTGTGTTGGATCTAGGAGGGATGCAATAAGACTCAAGGAGATTATGTATCTTTATTTTTCTTCCATAGGTATGTAGATAAAATTTGAGAAATCAACCATTTCCTATAACGGTATACATGAGGAAGATCAAGATTATATTTCTACTCTTTTTCCTTTCAATTATTTTGAGTTAGAATATGGTTTTAAGTAACTTGGGATTCTTACCCAAGAAAATGATTACCAAAAAAATGATTGGCAATGGTTAATTTCAAAGGTTTAAAAGAGATTAAATCTCTGGTGTAATCACTAGATTTCTCGAGGCGATAGATTTGTTCCTGTAAAACTAGTACTCAAGGCTATTCTTGTTTATTGGTCATCATTATCATGGATTCCAAATGGTGTGTTGGAAGATATTAAGAGACTTAACTACAAATTCATCTTGTTTGGATATATAGAAAAAAATGGTTTCACTTTAGTTAAGTGGAAAATATTACTAGTTCCAAAAGCTATGGAGTGATGGGGGTTGAAAAATATATTCCACTTTTCAAAAGCTTGGCAGCTAAAAGTGCTTGGAGGCTCATGTAAGGGAAGAGATTATGATGTTTTGTGGTAAAATAAAAATACATCTATCGTGCCTCTATTAAAGAGTGGATTCAAAATCCTATAAAGAATTTTCATAACATCTCTATAATTTGGAAAGTTGTCATACTTGCATTTTCCTTTTTGGGAATTGGCTTGCTTGATGTGTTGGAAGATGAAAAAAGGTTCAAGTAAGGGTGGACCCATATATAGTTAGTGGTGAAGACAATAGGATTCCTTCTCACGTCATTTAGCATTTAATAAACATGGGTATCTATATATTAAATTAAATTGTTGACTTGAATTTCACCACAATATGGCATCAAGAATGGCTTCCTATAAGGGAATTAGGACTAAGGGGGGAGGACGAAAACTTATGGGCTACCTACATTGCAAAACTTCAAACAAGATATGTCATAATTAAGGATGGGGAGAACTCTCTATTTTGGACCTTAAACTCTTTAGGGCACTATACTTTAAGGGAGGGTTATAAGGCCCTTGCTTCTCAAGGGAACCAGGAGCCTAAAAAATGATGCTGGAAAAAGTTTTGGCATTTCAAATTCCCTTCTAAATATCACATTTTCATGTGGTTACTTCTGAACTACAAATTTTTAACTTGGGGGATATTCTTCAAAAGAGAAACATTAAAGGTCTTGGTTGGTGTAGTTTGTGCATGCCAAGTGATGAATCAAACTGTCACTTAATTATTTCTTGTGAATTTCCTAAACAAGTATGGAAGGATCTATAAGGTATGACTAGATTGAGAGATGCTTAGGCAAGAGATTCATAAATAAGTAGTCAAAGTTGGGAAATACCAAACACATAGAGGCTCGAGTTTGATTCCCCCATGAGTAGGCAAGGACTATAACAAATCAATGTTCCACCTACCTTAGTCAAGTAGAAGCCCCAAAAGGGTGAGGCATTGGACCCAACTAGGACAATCACCAATTAGGCACAAAGCAAAAACAAGAAAACAAATCACTTCCCTATTTCCATGTGCCGCCTCCCACATTTCCTTAAGGGATACTCAATCACTCAATTGAAGAGGGACCTACGAGATGGTGTGAAAATTCTGCTACAAAAGTTCTAAAGGAATTACCATCAATCATTGCATGGGGTATTTTGCTTGCCATCAATGCCATGATATTTGATAATAGATTCATTTCTCTAATTCAATGTGTTATTCAAGGTTCAAATATCTTACCTCTTACAAACAAATGGAATCCCCAAAGTTACAATGTTAGGTTTGTGAAGAAATTATTAACGAGTTGAATCCTTGGGCTTATTTTGATGGTGCCTCATAGGGCGTGCCTCCTTTGGGAAGTGTAGGTAGCATAATTTACTTTTCTGGTTCACATTATATTAGTTTTAAAGTAGGTATCGATCCTAACTCCTACAATTTGTCTAAGTTGTTGGCCTTTAAGCTAACTCTAACACTTGCAGTTGAATATGGACTAACAAACCTTTATATCTTCGATGATTGACTTCTTTTTATAAAATGGTTTAAAAAGGAATTCACTTTAAGAAATTTTACACTCTAGCCTCTATTTGATGAGATCTAGGGTATACTAGAGGGTTTCACATAGATCTCCTTCTCTCATATCTATCGAGAAAGAAATCAATTGGTGGATTCCTTGTCAAAAGAGGGAATTATGCTTGTTCATGGGGAGTGGCTTGTGCAAGGGGACTTATATGGACTTCACTCTGGATATTTTTCTATAAAGACACTTATCTTAGTTTTATCACACTAGATCGTGGATTGTTATTTGTATAATTTTTACTTTTATTCATATGAAATATTGTACAAGTGGACTTTTATGTAATCTTTTTGAAGTAGATAGAGGCCTCTAGGCTAGAAATATGGAAACAAAAAAATTGGTATTTTGGTATGATATTTACACGCAAGGCATTTTGATGTAGAATGGTTGTCAAGGACATTAGTATGCCACTTTTTTTTTTCCCTAAAAGGGATTTAAGAATGTTGTTTAAGCATTTAATCTATGTAATTTTAATCTCATACAAATAAAATTATGATTTTTTTTCAATGGAAAAAAAGTAGGGGTATGTTAAATAAGTTCATTAATTGAATACTACGGGTTCCATTTGAGTTTTGTTGGTAGTAGGTAAATTGATATGTCATAAATAAGCTACGATAGCACAATATAGAAATCCATTTGAATAACAACATATGAGTCAAGATAATTATTGTAAAAGATTGAAGAAGAAGAATAACCATGATGATGATACTATAGGAACAATTTTAAAGGGGCATAATGATTACAGGATAAATCAATATCTTGAGAAGGGAACACGTCTTACTGTAGTGATTTTCATGAATGTTTAGATAGAATTTGTTGAGTTTGTTTATCGTCTATGAAATTGGATATTGTGGATTTCTTAGCACTCCAAAAGGGGAATGCAATCCCCATATGGAGCCAACTATCAACCCCTAAAAATGTATCCTTGATTTTGTGGGCTACTTATGGAGAAATATTGGTGGTGACAATAGAAGAGTTATGTATAAAACCTCACTATTTTTTTTTCAAAGTGTTATTATTCTCTCTACCTCAAAACTAGTTTTGGACTTCAAGATTTTATGAGAGAAGCCAACAACACGTACTTTCATAGCATAAGTTTTAGGGAAGATCCATGGAGGAACTGAATTTTTTAAGCACATATCCTTTCAGATCTGGTGGTTATATGGGGTTAGCCCTAACCCTTATAAGAAAGGCCCATAAGGAAGCCCAACTAAAATATACTACAATGAATGAATCATTAGAATTTAGAAGTTGGGGGGATCATGTAGTGTACCTATATAGAAAAAATAGATAATTAAGATAAATATATGAAGAAATTAAGTCATATAAGTAAAAGAGAAAGGATAAGAGTATTGAACCTACAAAATATTAACCCTTATATTGATAATATAGAAAGAGAGATGTTCACATGCCTTTTCGAGGGGGAAACCTCCAAATGAGTAGGATCCAATAAAATGCTAATACTTGGAAAAACATTGAATAGCTTCCTACATGCATAATTAGTTTCTCATACCAAAACCCTAACAATTGGTGGTCCCATAATTATTGAGTACCAACTACTTATCAACCTTTTTTCCATATGAATGGCTCTTTTACATTAATTAACCACACACTAATCACCTAGTGAGCCTTATTCAAAGAGGATGGCCTCATACATTAATTAGTTGAATCCTAAGTACTCTTAAATAAGGAGGTTAGGGTAGGACCCTAACATGCCCTCCCCCTTCAAAAACATCACTGTCCTCATTACTGGAGGTGTGTAAACTACTTTAAAATTGTTGTTGGTTTCTGGGTGGAATATCTAAGTTGTTGATCCTTCCATTGTATCGATACTTCCTAGTTAATGTGATATAATAGTCAAGTATTTTTTTTGTTTAGTATTGCTTTTGGCTGTAACCAAATGTATTTTTCTTCATCAAGTTTTGGGAGGATGGTTTGAATGTAGCAATTTGTCCCTACCACTTCCTTCAAATAGGACACATGAAATACTAGGTGGATCTTGGAATGTGTTGGGAGAGTCAATCTATAAGCTACTTGTCTAATGCACTATAGGATTTGATAGGGGCCACAAAACTTGGGCATATGGTGTCTCTTTTCTTTGAGATATGTCTACTTCTATGGTTGGAGATAAAGAAAGTCCCATTCCCCTTCTTCAAAATAGTGCTCCAAGCGTCACTAATTTTCACATTGCTTCATTATATTTTGAGCCAAGACCAAATTGTCCTTATGTGTACATAGAATTTCATCTCTAGTGAGAAGAATGATGTCCACTTCCTAAACCTGGGATGTGCCTAATGAATATGAAGCTACATATGGTGTTT